>VUQS01024429.1:0-10620 GCA_015108495.1 Heterochromis multidens | reverse complement strand
AGCAATAAATGGTAATTTTGAAATTGGTCTGTAACTGCTAAGACGAGAAGGGTCAAGCTTGGGTTTTTTTAAAAGGGGGTGGATAACAGCATTTTTAAAATAAGCAGGGACTTTACCAGACACCAGTGAGGTGTTGATTATGGCGAGCACAGAGGGACCAATAGACTGAAAGACATTTTTGAATAAAGATGCAGGTAAGGGGATAAATATAAATTAAAAGCATCAGAGAATTTCTCAGCTGTAGAGGAATTTAAGATGCGAGAGCTAACTATCCTGTGAACAGGAGACAGATGCTCATGAAGAGACAAGTTAAAAAGAATACAGGATGATCAGAAATAAAAATGTCCTCAGAACAAATAGAATCAATATTTAAACCCAAAGTTAAAACAAGGTCCAGTGTGTGTCCTTTGCTATGTGTGGGGCCAGACACATGCTGGGTAAAATGAAAAGAATCCATAATGCTGATAAAACCTCTGGCAAAGAGGTCGGAGTCATCATCAACGTGTATGTATGTAATGAGATCTGCATTATTCTTGCTAAAATAAGTGCAATGGGGTAGAAAAGAGTATTCAGCTGATTATAGGTTTTAAATTTACCCTAAAACGTAGGAAGGGGATACAATTATGAAATACACTGTTGGTTGTAAACAATGGTCAGAATGAAACTCTTTTTGCAAAGAGTTAGATGACAAGATTGAAGACACTATCATATCAGTTTGAAACTTGGTGTCACTAAGCCTAGCTTAGATAGGTAGATAATCTAACCATGACTCATGGTCTTTCCAATAGATTTCCAGGAGACCAGCAGAGGCTACTGAAAGTTACCAGGACTCTCTGCTGGAAGACACCAGGGGGCCAAGAAATAGCCTAGTATACATAAAAAGCCCATAAAAACTTTACAATCCTGCACTTCAGTTTTTAAATGGATTTGACAGGGTAGCTGTTTCTCCCTCTCTCCTGTTTCAGACTTTTATTGATGTGATGGTTTTCAAGCACTTTGGCAATATTAAAAAACCTTATAAAAACCTTATAACTGCACTTAAATGTTGGCATGAACTTTAATCAGACACCAATCTTCTGACTGTACTCTCACATCTAACGGACAGATTATCTTATTATCTAAATCGGAATAAACTAAAATATGTCAAACAATTTGATTAAAGATTGCCTTTTAACTTTTATCTACCATGCTTTGTGTTTTCGTGTGGGCACTTTGGGTACAAGAGATAATTTGACTGAATTTTGGCATAAAAGGCAGAGAAGCCAGCAACCAGTCGCAACCTGTCAGGGAATACAAATTTTTCCCTATTCTCTAGGAGGCTGCCAGGAGGTTGCCAACCAGTCTCTAGGCCTGTGTGACTGAGGTCTTAGAAAGGAGGATTATCCAGGGTGTGATTGAAAGGTCATTAGCCAGTGAGCATGCAGCCTCACAGTCAGATCCAACCTTCTGTTTGTAAGGTGTAGCCAATCAGAATATATCATATCCTAGTCTGAATCCCCACCAAAAGCAACTATTTTCTTTTGTCTTTGCTATATCTAGCATGTTTTGTACTAATCCCTTGAGAAGCACTGCTACAGATACAAGTCAAACATACTGTAATTTTCTCTGCAATAACAGTGTGGATTTTCCTAAATAATCTGACCTTTAGAATACTTCAAATCAAATCAAACAACAGGACACTTTTTGTGTCCTGTCCTCTTAGTGAATTCATGTGGCAGCCCCCTTCCATTCCCTTATGATCATTTCTGCTCTCTCTTACACTGTCACTGTATTTCATTCCCTCTTTGACACAAGTGTCCATTAATACAGGATCCAATTACTTGGACTGCTCTGAAGACCCTCCCACCTGCCATCCATCTGCGAATACTCAGCCAATGTATGACTCTCCATGCGTCAGATCAAATTCCACCTCCACAAATAATCCCTCACCAGAATGCTGTTGCCAGCGTCACACAAACTTTAATTGGATCCTTTTAATAGTTCTCACTATGGCCACTTTCAGCCATGTAATTAGGTTTCTCATCCTATAGAGTTTAATGGTTGTGGGATGGGTGAGAGAGGGAGAGTGAATGAGGGAAAGAAAGGAAGAGACAGAGAAAGAAAGTGAGAGGAAAAAAGGCCAGACTCTTCGTTTTACACTAGACTTAATCCAATTTCACCCACAGAGAAATCATCTCATGCCATATATACTTTTTCAGTGGGGTTTTTATGGGCCACCATAAAAACCATAGACTAGTGTTGAATATCCAGCCTCATTGATTTTTTTGGCTGTGAGCAAAGTGGCCTTCCTTTTCTCTCTTTTTGGCTCACACCTTTCCAACTGGCTTCCCTGGCTAATGCAATGCTCCCAAAACGGCATCACCAAAACTCCTCGAACAGGATGCAAATGATGGGATTTCTGGAATGATTAATTCCTTCCACTTGTGAGGCGATTAGAGAGAGTCAATCAAATGAATAATATATGTATAAGCACTCTATCAAAAGGCAGTGGCACAGTCTCAGGGATGGATGGATGAATGGATGATGGGAGAACATAAGTAGCTTAATAACAATAAATACAAAGTGGCACTCCCCCAGGGATAGAAAGAGAACTGACAAAAGTAGAAAAAGTAAGAAGAAAAAAGAGAAGGTGCTATACAGGGTAATGTGGATATACAATAGATGGATGGGTCACTCACCTGTCCAGGTGAGAAAGGACTTTCAGTAACTCTAGGTGACTGTTCTGACAGTTCATACCTCAGAGGCAAAAAAGTGTATTTGTTTACACCTAAAAGTCGATTCCAAACTGTTTTCATCATGAAGACTGATCATCTTGCCCTTAAAAATATCCCCTGCTTAAAAAAAAAAAAAAACAGCAGTGCAGTCCATTTCCACCCGCAAGGCCAAATGATTAGACAACACTTCTCCAAAGGAAGTCTGATGGTGCTCTGTCATTAGTATCATCAATTTTCAAGTCATATTGGAAAGCTGGTGGTTCGATTCCTATCTTCTCTAGTCCGCATGTTGAAGTATCTTTATTGCCCTTAATGCTTCCATCAGATTGTGAGTGTAGGCATGAGAGTTAAACCATCTGGCAGAAACTGATTGCAAGGGAAAATCTGTATAAAAATGTGTATTCCCCCACTGGTTGGTGTGTGATTGCTGGAGGTTGCTAGCAGTCAATAGGAGAAATTTGTCACAAAGAGATAGCCTCTGATTGCTTTGGCCACTGGCTGGAGTTGCCCGTAGTTTCAATTTCACTCAGAAACCTCTTGCCAGCCGGTCGGTGAATACACATTTTTCCCTAGCGACATGAGGTGGCCAGAGGGTGGATCACCAGTCCCTAGGACTGTGTGACTGGGGCCTTAGAAAATGGTTAAAAGAGTCAGAATAAAGTGCATTATGAATGTGTCTGTGAATGGGTGAATGGGGCTTGTAGTAAAAAGCATCTGTGTGCTCAGTTAGACTAAAAAAGTGCTATATAATTACCATCTCATTTTATTTTGTCCAAGTCAACTTTGTTGTCATTATATTCATGTATACAGCTGCAGTTCAGCATGCATGATATATAGTAAATAGTGCAACATAGTGCAAATGTGATCAACAGAATACTGACTTTGGTCAGTTAACAGCCACAGGTGTCAAGTATACAAAACAATCAGGGTCAGCCCCACTTCAGTCTAAAGTACAAGTGACCAAGAAAAAGAAGAAATCTGCACTTCAATTGCTAAGTTAAAACAATAACAGTTAAAGCTGAATAAAAAACAGGCTTTTTAGCCTGAGGTTAAAATGGTCTTTAAATTATACATAATTGCCTGAGTAAGCTGGTTGTTCAAGTTACTGTATTACCAATCTCATCAATATAGTGCTTAATTCAGCATCCTGGGTATTTTTAAACACTCAGATGACAATGTTTGGAATCACTGAGCTGCCTGATGACATGAACATCTGCAGGTTGTAACCACAGATCATTTCTCCCTTAGAGGTAAATGCAGCGTGATGCAATATAAGCTGAGATAATCAGTTGATTACACATTATTAAGGAAAAAAAATATCTGGCAGCTATTTCAATACGATTTTAATTATTTTTTTCTGTTAAATATCCCTTTATTGCAGTTGTACTGCTTTCCTTTTTCTTATATGCTTGTAAAGGGAATGTCTTTTGGCTTTCAACAGTAGATTGGACATAACAAGAGATGTGATGATGAAATCCTGAAAGAGTGGTGGACAATTTTTAGCCAATAATCAAGAAGATTAAATGAAAGTGATTGTAAACAGAAAATATGAAGCAGAAAAACTTCAAAGCATCAGCTGGCTCTATCTGAGGGTGTCTATGTGATGACTCAGGCAAAACATGATTCTCTCTAGGAGTAAGACTAGAAATTTTAATCACCTGTGTATTTCATCTAATTGATGCTATGTGGCATTTGTAATAGGGAGGGAACAACAAATCTTGAAGAACACAAGAAAGATGAGAAGGCCTGAATAAAGGAAAAATGGCATCCCTACACTCTTTCTTCAACAACACAAAACATTTATATTCAACTCTCTCTCATTGAAATGCATTATAGGAATATAATGTATACTATAAAACATGCAGCAGTATAAAATCACCAGCAGGACCATCTGGCTGAGGCTTAATTAAATACACTTAATCACATTCGAACATATGCAACACACTCACATGCCACAGCAGTTTAGCAGGGAGGGCAAGACAAAAATAAAATCCATTTTGATTAAGACCAAAGGACAATTTCTGAGTGGCTCAGAAAATCATTAGAGCCACAATAGCAGAATATAACGAAACAATGGCGCTCAAAGTGATTCATTCATCACTCCTGGTATGTTAACCTTTCTCCCTCTTCTACCTGCTGAAAACCTCACAAATTAATCTGCCTCCTTGTGTTGGAGTTAATGACAGCTGAATCGAGAACAGGCTGCACACATGTCGAGGCTATGAAACACTCGCTGTTGAATAGAATGCGAGTACAATGAATGTACGGTATGTGCATATTCATAAGCGTTTATACTTAAAATTGTGCAACCTGGTCTCAAGGCAAAATGTGAAGTAGTCACGAAAATTTAATCCCAACTTTAAAATGAATGTATTTCAAAAGGAAGCATGTTTCATCCATGCAGCAAGTATCTCCTGGAGACTCCTCAACCTGGCAACCATGAAAATGGACTTTTGAGAAAAGTGGCAACGTATACCCAAACCACCATCTTTTTCTAAACCTAACCAAGTAGTTTTATTGTCTAATTATAACTGTCACGGTCCTTGTTATAGCTCTTGTTTTTTTTTTTTATACCCTTTTCCTCCTGCCTTCTGTGGTCTCTTGTCTCTGTCTTCATGTTTAGTTAATTTTTCAGTGTTTGCTATTAATCTTTCTATGTAACGGTTTCATTCTTAAGGATAGCGTTGTCAAGATTCTTGTTGTTGTTTTGTTCAGATTCCTCCTTTATGATTGTCTGCCCCAACCTTACTGGTTTCACGTGTGTGTAACTGTTCCAACCTGTGACTTATTTAGGCCCCGGGCCTGGAGACCAGTCTGCGAAAAACGTGTTTTCCCTGACCAGTTGGCTAATGGTTGCTGGAGGTTGGAGGTTGCTGGCAGTGACATTGGTCACAAAGAGGTATACAGTGCTGCATCAAACACCGCTTTGCGATTCCTCTGATCAATAGCAGATTGCTACGGTTGCCCATAGATTTAATGACACTGACCAACTACTTTCTGAACGGTAGTGAAACTGTGAAAAATAAAAATTGTGGCGACACGTTTCAGAAGGCACAACTTTTACCCTGAAGGGGAACATTCTCCAATTCAAGCCTGTGTCACACCTTTTCAAGTTTTACTGCTCGACCAGTCATTAGTGAGTTTTTGCAGACAAGTTCATGTGTTCCATGCAAACTATAGGCGACCACATCAATCTGCTAGTGACCAAAGTACACAGCTGCACCAACAACCTCGTTGCAATTGCTTTGGCTGCTAGCAGATTGCTGCAGTCGTCTTTAGTTTTTATGGAAGATGCCAACTTGTCTGCAAATACATGCCAACTACTTGCTAAGTGGTAGTGAACCCCTGAAGAGTGCAATACACACTATTAACCTTTCAAGCACGAGTTGCGCCTTTTGAAATGTGCTAATTTCAGCAGTAAGGCACAACTTTTACATTGAAGGCAAACGGTCTTCATTTCTGGTTTGCGTGCAATTTTTTTTAAGTTTCACTACCACTTGGTGGTTAGTTATTGAATGTTTACAGTCATCTGATTGCATAGTGTTCACCCTTTGGACTTTTTGCTGTTTATTTGGTCTGCTTCTGCATCTTGCTTTTGAGTCTGAACTTCCTGACCCTAACCAAGTAATTTTGCTGCTTAAACATAACCAAGTACTTACATTAAGTATAAAAGAAAAGTCTGGTGACCTGTGTGAGTGGCGAAATGATTCATTTCACTGAATCATGCCCCTCTGCATCCAAATGTGGACTTGGTTACTCTTTACAAGTGGAAAATCTTCACTTTGTGGACACAACTCAATACAAATGAGAAACTGGAAAATCTAAACTGCTCCATAAAACTGTGACAGAGAAGGTGAAGAAGCTGGATAATAATGTTAATATGCACAATCCCAACCCTTATCTGCTTGCTTTTTCTGAGATTTAAGGATAGCGTGCTGCTGGGCCTAAAATCTCTTCTACTAGCAAAGCAAGCCAGTTATCCTGTTGTTGGTTGCACGAGCAAACACAAGAGTCTTCAATGGTTACTTTCTTATTTTTTGAAGTGCAGCTGGTTGAGGTTTACATTAGGAGTCAGTTGGCACTTTAACTAAGCAATGTACTGTTGACAACCAGGTTAGGTGCAGAACATATTTAAGTTAAATGTTAGTTAACGTGTTAGCATGTTAGTTATTTAAATTCATAGTTCATGTGGATGAAAACACGGCCCATATGTTTGTGTGTGTCTTCAGATAACCATGCAGTGTACAGCTTAGTGTTCACCTATCTAGCCTATCCATGCATGGAGTCGATGGAAGGCCCTTATCACTGACTCTCAGAGCCCCCTCATCCCTTAACTAAAACCGCCTGCAGAGGCAAAAATAAATAAAATATGGGGAAAATGAATAAAGAGAAATCCTCTCAGAAAGTGATATTTTTTCCCTAGAGATGTGGCATGCATTTGTGTTTGTTTATGAGAGTGTCTGCCTAGACCTTAATGTCCTGGGTGGGTAGAAATGAAAGAGGGTTATAGAGAGACAGAAAGGATGACGAGAGGGAGGCAGGGGGGAGTGAAATAATAAGTCTTGGTTTTTGATATAGAATGAAGTTATTACCAGCTGGTGATAGAAGGTACTTGGAAGCCAAGGAGGAGTTGGAACTTGAAAAGGCACAGAATAAAATAGCCAAGTTCATGATAGAAATGAGGGGAAGAAAATTGCGATAAATGCCTGTCATTGGGAAAATGAAAATCCACAGACCGTCTCCACGTAAGAATGGGCTCTGAACATCGTGAAGGGATGAAACTGAAGTTTGCTCATGTGTGAGCATCACAAAGAAAGAGGGGGCAGCCAGGCATTTTCTATATTTCCAATAATCCCATGGGCTAGGTGGAACAGAACTGAGAATCATGGGACATGTTCTTCACAAGTCCCTGAAGACCAGACGGCTCATTTCCACCTCAGAGCCGGTTTGGATTATAGAAAAGGAAAAGGAAGAGAAGATTTCGTGGGCATAAAACATCCCTTAGTTTTAATGGCTGGTCTTCAGACGAAAAAAAAAATGTAATGGAGTTTGAAGTGTATAAAAAGGAATGAACAGGAAGCAAACAATTTTCACATTTACATTCAGTAATGGATGATGCTATAACACTGAGTTCATAGACTGAGTGAGTGATCATTTAAGCCACGGCAAAAGGCAATTACAGCTGTACTAGTTTTTCCTTTCCCTGCTCTCACTATGAGTGCACCTCCTCACACACCTGTACATCATATGTGGAGTGAAGCTGACAAGAGACAGGTGAAGTGAAATAACATTAATCAGGATTCTGACAACTCATTGTGTTACCTTAAGTGCAATAAAAGCCTCATAACAAGAGCGTAAAAGAGACAGAACCTAACAGGGAAAACATCATCATCGCCTGAGCTTTTCATTTTGTGTGAAATCACTTGACATAAGTTTGCAGTTAATTAAAGATCTATTGCAAATATACAAAGAAAAGCTGTTGGCGTCCAGGCATGAAATACCTCGAAACAGCTGTCCCTGTGCTATTAGCTTTTTCCATGCTATGTTAGCTCTCCCACTGCTGATGGGTCATGTACTAAACACATAACTACATCAAATTTAGCACTGAATTAACTGACTTGACAGATCAGATGCAAAAGAAAAAAAATCAACAGCTCACCAGCTCCAGTCTTACTTATTTATTGCATCATAATATATTTTTTGTGGTGCAATAAACAGATAAAATTGGAGCCCTGCAGTGTGTGAGCTATTGATTTTTTCTTTTGCATCCTTTAGATAGAGCCTGGCTAGCCATTAATCCTGGTTAATAGTCTTCATGCTAAACTACACTAAATCCTGGCTGCAACTTCATATTTAAGCTACCAATTGTACTAGTTAGACATAACAAGTTACCATATAACCATATAGGTGCTTGTATGCTGATATTTTTTTCTTGACCTTTGGACAGAGCTAAAATACCTGTTTCAACTACTTTTGTAGTTATCTGATAAGCTGCTCTGGAGACATCAGTAGGATACTATGGGATCCATGTGTCACTTTTTTCAGATTTTTACAGACAAAAAAATAATCAAGAAACCCATTGATTGTCTCATTGCATTATAACAGACCATAAAACCTCTATAAAAAGATGTTGGGATGTGTAAAAATGAACTAAAATGCTCTTTCTCCCAGACATTCTTCAGTGACGGATGCAGGGAAGTGATGGAGAGGTGCAGGCAGGGCGTGAAAATACATCCTGCTCACCTGGCCCGATTATCCAGGGAATATAAACCAGGTCGGGGGGAGTTTAACATCACATCATGATGGGTGGTTGTCTACTTGAGTGACAGATGGGAATGGCCCTAAAAACTGATGGATAAATGGGAAAAACAGCTGAACAGTCATCCCTAGAGACCATGCAGGCTGACAAGCACAGGGAAACTAGTTAAATACAAAGCTTGGAGATAAAGTTTAAAAAAAAAAAAAGAAGAGTTTAGTTAAAATGTTATGTATGCATCAACCTCCTTCTGAAATATAGTGCAGGAGAGCTTTATGTATAATGTCCCTGTAAGATACAAATTGATAAGTGTTAGATCTGTTAGCTGCAAGTGTCCTTGTTCATCTAATAAGAAAAGGCCTTGAATCACAAATGATGTCAGTAATGGATGCATTTAATTAAAGTCTATTAATTCATAGATTAACAAAAACCTTTGGTTAATGATGCTAATAACAAGTGCAGCTTAATGCACAGCAAATACTCTGAGAACAGTAAGGCAACAGAACAACATAACTGGGGGATCTGTTTGCAGTGCAACCTTTTCTCATGTGCCCATGATTTTGTGATCTACTAGTAAAAAAAAAAGTTTCTTGAAGATTCTTGATCAATTGTAATTAGTGTAGTAGCAACCACAGTGACAGTATGTTGTGGTTCCTGTGGCTGCTACACTGCTTGTTTGTGATGTAGATATTGGGTTTCCAATTTTGGATTTGATATAAGTGGGAATATATACCACATCATCTTGGTGGCCTGACATCACTCTCACTTTCCGCAGTAAATCTCATGCCCGAGTTCATCTCACTGTTGGTAATGGCTCAGTCACACTAGAGTAAAATAGGACGGCAAACTCCGTCCCAGATTGTCATTTTAGGAACAACTGGTGGTTGCCCAATGATTGAAATGAATTTTTTTGCATTCAGCAACCGACTGCAAGTAGTTGTAGCAACCATCGCACAAATTTTCATATTAGACAAAGATAACCTGAGTAAATAAAAAATGCAGTTTTTAAATGATGATTTCATTTATTAACGGAAAAAAAGTTATCTAAACCTACCTGGCCCTGTGTGAAAAAGTAATTGCCCCCTAAACCTTGTTAAATCATGAATTAACTGTGATTAACCAAATTTTTTGGAAAGCTGAGTTCAGTTTCACTAGCCACACCCAGGCCTGATTACTACCAGACCTGCTGAATCACAAACTCTAAAGAAACAAAGTCATTGACATCTGTCAGTCTGGAATGGGTTACAAAGCCAATCTAAGGCTTTGGGACTCCAGTGAACCACGGTGAGAGCCATTATCCACAAATGGAGAAAACTTGGAACAGTGATGAACCTTCCCAGGAGTGGCCGGCCTACCAACATTACTCCAAGAGAGCATCAACGACTCATCCAGGAGGTCACAAAAGAACCCAGAACAGCATCTAAAGAACTGCAGGCCTCACTTGTCTCAGTTAAGGTCAGAGTTCATGACTCAACAATAAGAAAGAGACTGGGCAAAAATGGCATCCATGGGAGAGTTCCAAGGAGAAAACCACTGATTACCAAAAAGAACACAAAGGCTCATCTCACATTTACCAAAAACACATCTTAATGATCCCCAAGACTTTTGGGAAAATATTCTGTGGACTGACGAGACAAAAGCTGAACTTTT
>VUQS01024427.1:0-10502 GCA_015108495.1 Heterochromis multidens | reverse complement strand
AGTGAGGCTGTCATTTTCAGCGTCTACATGGATGTTAAAATCACCCACTATAACAATTTTATCTGAACTGAGCACTAAATCAGACAAAAAGTCTGAGAAATCAGAGAGAAACTCTGAGTATGGGCCAGGTGGACGATAGATAACAACAAATAAGACTGGTTTTTGAGTTTTCCAATTAGGGTGGACAAGGCTAAGATTCAGATGAATTAAAACTCTGTCTGGGTCTATGGTTGAATAATAAACTGGAGTGGAAGATTGCTGCTACTCCTCCTCCTCTGCCTGTGCTTCGAGGATTCTGACAGTATGACTCGGGGGTGTCGATTCATTTAAACTAACATAATCATCCTGCAGTAACCAGGTTTCTGTAAGGCAGAGTAAATCAATATGTTGATAAATTGTTAAATTATTTATTAACAGGGACTTAGAAGAGAGAGACCTAATGTTTAATAATCCACATTTAACAGTTTTACTCTTTGGTGCAGAGTAATAAAAAGTCTGCTAGTCTTTGCCAAGTTCTAAAATTGTATAAATGCAGCCTCAGATAAACAACCTCCCATATTACACCATATCATTACTTATTTAACAAAAACTAAGCCAAAATGTGAAAAACTAAGTACACCCTATGATTCAATAGCTTGAAGAACCACCTTTAGCAGCAATGACTTGAAGTAATCATTTTCTGTATGACTTTGTCAGTGGAGGATCTTTGACCCACTCTTCTTTACAGAGTTACTTCAGTTCATTGACATTTGTGGTCATTTGTTTATGCACAGCTCTCTTAAGGTCCCTGCACAGCATTTCAATCACATTGAGGTCTGGACTTTGACTGGATTGACTGCATCTTGATTCTTTTCTTTTTCAGCCATTCCGTTGTGGATTTGCTGCTGTGCTTGAGATCATTGTCCTGTTGATAACCCACTTTGGGCCAAGCTTTAGCTGTCGGACAGATGGCCTCACATTTGACTCTATAATACTTTGGTATACAGAGGAGTTCGTGGTTGACTCAACAACTGCAAGATGCCCAGGTCCTGTGGCTGCAAAACAAGCCCAAATCATTATTCCTCCACCACTGTGCTTGACAGTTGGTATGAGGTGATTGTGCTGACATAGTGTGTTTGGTTTCCTCCAAATGTGGCACTTTCCATTAAGGCCAAACACATTTTTTCACTTTTTTACATCTAATCAGGGTGTCTTTAAATAAATAATATTTCTTCTTTCGTCACTTGAGCAAAGACATCCAGGTCTGTTTTCTAATGTATAATTTGACATGGAAATGTGACAGTGAAGTGTCTGCAAACAGAAGCTCCTCTCCCTCTCTGTTTTACTAGTGATTTGTTCTAGTAATTTATGATATAAATTGGTGCATCCCACAAAAATGCACCCAGACAGTATGTGATCCTCAGACAGGAGAGCGTTTCCTCTTTAAGCAGTCACATCTTGTCTGAAGGATCAGTCTGGCGAGCTCATCCAAACAGACAGGGAGAGAGGATCTCTCCTTTATCATGCTCCTGAGCCCAATACTGAAAAAAGTTTTTCATTTGTATACTAACTGATGTTACCAGCAAATGTTGTTGACCTCTTTTTCTTTCTTTTTTTTTGCTTTGGCAGTCTGTTTTTCCACCTTTCTGCACCTTCTCTTATGCCCTTCTGTTTTAGAAGACTTTTCCCTGCTATTTTTTATTAATTTGTACTTTCTTTGACATTATTTCCAGTGCAGTGCTCTATCACTTGTTTTTTGTGCCCGTGCTGTTTTGCCTCCTCACCACTTTCTGTCTCGCTTTCCTCTGTCTCTGTTTCACTGCTGGTGTTTTTCTGAAAAATAACAAGCTCTGGGGCTGTGCGTGTGCATGTGTTTTGCACTGGCTGCATAGGCTGGATGCTCTGGCTGCACTGGGCTGGCTTCTTGTGTGGTCCCCCGGCAAACTTTATGATTTATTCAGCTAAAGGCAGAGGAGCACGACCCCCAGTGACCACAGAGAGAGAGCTGCACGTGGGTTTAATGATTTCACCACAAAAATGTCTGCTATGGCTGGGGCTGCATGGAGTTGTGTTAGGGGAGGGGGACTTGGCTGACCGGCCTGAGTCAATACAAACGCTTACCATTACCCTTCTGCTTTCAGGGATTACGAGGAAAGAAGAAATCTACATTCAACTGGTATGTTTTAAACTGTTATCTTACAACAAATGATCGGTTATGTATGCGTGTAGTTGTTCTTTATCACACATTCTGCAAGCTTTCTCCATCCCAGCCCCCCTGTGTCCTATAGCCAGTGGGAGATTTCACAGGCATTATTGAAATGTGGACACTGAGGATGATGTAACCAAGCTTTCAGGAACAGAGAGAGGGGCAGAAATAATAGGAGGGGGGGGGGAGACAACGTTGGGGTGGGATGGTGGTTGGGGGGAGGTATTTGGCATATTTCTCTCTGCTGGTGTCCAGGTCTGCTGGCTCAAGACACTGACTGCTGAGGGCTTGGATCTGGATGCTACGCTTGGTGCTGCTTCTCTCTGTGTCTGTTTGGCTACAACTCCCCAGAACAAGATGATGTCATTCACAGGGATTTGTGAACATTCTTGATAAAGAGACAAAATCACGGGGGCGAGCCCAATATTGCCAGAGTGTGAACAGGTCAAAGAGCTATACCACTCCTCTTTATGGGTGGGTCGGTCCATCGTGGTGAATCAAAGTGGATTTTTATTGCTTACAAGATGTAAATATTATGAACGCATGAATCTGTAAAAAATAATATTTAATGGGAGCTGAATAAGCTACAGTGATTGCTTAATACCATTTAGCTGCTTGATTTTCAGGGTCCTGGTAATGAACACCTGAAGTCCTCAGTGTCCTCAAACATTTGTATGGTCACTAAAAATGTACTTTTTGGGGGTTATTTTCTCCATCACATTATTATTCCTAATCCTCAATAACACTTCATGATTATTTCTGTATCTTGTGATTAAAAGGATCAAACTTGGCTTAGCAGGAAAAACACATGGCTTCTCGTTTTATGAGCTCACTAGCTTAGCTTAGTAGAAGACATGATGGAACAAAGTCACCATTAATAAAATATTACTTATGCCATCAAAATCAAAATTTTTGCGGTGAAAAAAGGTGTTTCTGAGCCAATACAGGTCAGCATGACGATACTGTGGAAAAGCGGGATTAACTGCTTTCTGACACGTGAGGGGGAAGAAAAGCTAAAAGCTTTTGTGTCAATCCTCTTGTCAAATGCAGGTCCTGTATTCAATTCCTTTTTACTTTTTAGCTCCTCAGAAATGTATGTGACTCCATAGCTTCTATGTTTGACTATATACACCAACTAAACACTCATTTTTCCTGTCTCGTGTTAGGGAATGCAAAGTTAGCTTGCTTGCTTTTTGGAAATGTGAGCAGTACAATCAAAACAATTAGCTAAAAGAGGCTCTGGTCAAAATACCTGTGGGTTTTTGAAGACATTTGGCACCTGTTAGTGCAGTTTTAAGGGTCATCAGAAAGTGGTACGTAAAAAATTCACCGGAGCTTGTTCAGTTAGGCTTCAGTTACACAGCAACCTCCGGTCATTAGGGAAAAAATATGTATTCCCCAACCAGTTTACAAGTGTTTGCTGGAGACTGCTGCACTTGTCATTGCTTGGTTGCTAGCAGATTGCAGCAGTCACCCTTGGTTTGCATGGAAGACGTTGACTTGTCTGCAAACACTCACCAACTATTCGCAGATCAATGGTGGCAATCCATTAGTGACCAAAGCAGTTGTAAGGAGGTTTTTGGTCTATACCTCTTTACAACCAGTTTCACCTAGCGACATCCAGCAACCACTTGCCAACTGGTTGGGGAATGTACATTTTTCCCTAGTGATCTGTGGCTTCCAGGGGGGTCACTAACCGGTCTCTAAGCCTGTGTGACTAAAGCTTTAGCAATCAGTTTCATAGTGAATGCCAAAAACTACTCGCCAAATGGTTGGGAAATACACATTTTTCCCTAGCGAGCAGAGTGGTAGTTGCCAGGGGGTCACCAACTGGTCTCTAGGCCTATCTGACTGGAGCCTTAGCAACTTTGTTAGGCTGGTTGATAAGAAGATGTAAAGAGTGCTTGAAAAGATGTATTTGTACTAAAAGCTTCTGTCTCATAGCTCATTCTGCCACCTGCTGTGGAGTGGTTTATACTTACACAGGTGGTTCAATAAAGGTGGGTGCTGACACACAGCTACACAGTGGTTTTCTTCGTTTTAAGCTTTCCATGTTGGTGGTGCACCAGTGTTAAAGCTTCATTTTTAACCGCTTGACTTTTTTGTTTATACATTCAAACCTCTACTAAGTGCTCCCTGCTATGGACAGAAGCTCTCGCGGGGTAGTATCACTTACACCACAGCATGTTCTTGTCTGTGTCTGCAGGACTGTCTCCCAGTTGTCTCTGCATGTGTGTCAGAGAGTGAAACCGTATCAAACCAGTCATCATTACAAGCCCATTCCAAAACCCCAGGAGGGATTACACAACGGTCAGTGCATAGTGGGTGTGACACAGGCTTCTCCGTCAACCCCAGCGCTCACAGTGAGTAATGAGTCCACCCAGGAGAACCTAAGCACACGCCCAGGGCCCAAGGAAATGTATGTGCTCACCATGTCTGGTATGACAACCCCCCTCCTCGACTAGCCAGAAACAGAAACTCATATCTGCTTCTCTGTCTTTGATCCCAGTAATCCCTCCCACAAAACATATTGTGTGGTTTTTATATGGCACACTACATAAGGTAAGTGGTTTATAGCATCTTTTGTCTATGTGCACATAGACAAACACATGTGTCCTTGTCTTCTCTGTCTCTGTTTTTCTATCACACACACATTCAGACTATGAGGCCCAGACATAAATCAATATGACTCAAAATGCAAAGAAAACATTGACCCAAAACACACAGCACAGCAATGATGAAGGCATTTATTTGCTCAGTGGGGTCTGTGCTGATATGTGAACGAACCATTTTGTTTGCAGAGAAAATGGAGGTGAATTAATTGATGTGCAAGCGGTGTAATTTAATGCCCAGGGGTCTAGTGAGCCAATTATAGCTGAGTGGGGATTTTTTGTGGTATAGCTCCTGGGTTAGCTGCTGAATAGACCTCCATTACTACATGCCATGGAGAGAACATTTAGGGAAGATAGAAAGAAGAGGAGGGAGTTGAACTTTTAATTCACTTCAGTTATAATTGGAAAATCCAGGGGAAAAAATGCGGTGCAGATGGCCATCCAGCAATGAGACAGCTCTTGTTCGTCTCGTCTTTTTTTTTCTCTGGCTCACCTCTTGTCATTCTGGTTTCCTCCTCCCTCCTTCTTGCTTCCTCCTGCTCCGTGGAAGGATTTGGTAATACCGGTTGGTTCCAAGTGTGACATATCCTCTCGTTCCTGCTCTCCTACTCTCCCCTCTAAACCCCCACCTCCGCTGCCCTGCCACCCTGTCCCTCTTTAAGGAGCGTTTGTTTTGGGTCTTGTCACCACCACGCTCTGTGTGACTCCAGCCACGATGGTGGCGAACCGTCTCTTGCTAATTACCGCACTCCAGATGAGTCACTGAGGGAGACAAACAGAGAAAGAGGCGTTCTCCGCTATTTTTGGCCCTTGACATCGGCCCCATAAGAGACTTTCCCCTCCTCGCCAACCCCTCTCTCTGCCCCTCTGATCTCTGGACCTCCTCAACAGATGAAACAAGCACATCAAGGAGGGCCTCAGTCATTGGACCCGCTCCTCTTTGCCGGCCTGGTGTTAACAGCTGCCTGTTTTGGTTTGTGTCATACACACAAACATTCATGCGCAGTGTTTGAGTTTGAAGGCCTCTCTTGGCAGGTCCTCCATGTCCTTTGACATATGATAAACGTTATTATGCTCTACTTCACATTATTCTGTACATGCTGCCAGAAAAGATCACCGTGTTTTCTTAGAGCACGGGTCATTTGGCTATTTAGTGTTTGAACAGCTGTAATGAGCACTCAACATTAATAATTTAACTGGAGAGAGAGGCTGGCTTTAGATGAAGTCTTTATTAATGGAAAAAGAATTGAGATTGTAACATTTGCTTAGTTGATACTACATCATGTGGTTGAGGTGATTTTAACACCACAATTTAATCTATAGCAGATGTGACTGTTATGGGGGATGAGGAAACTCCACTGAATGGTTGTCATGTCTACATTAACCTATTGTTCATTCATTTATTCTTGTGAAAATATCCACATCCACCATGAACAATCTGACTGGTGGGAGTGCTTTGTTTCTTAATGTTTATTGGTTGGGAATAGAAAAACATCCTTAGGGATGGAGTGCTTGCTATTACAGATATCCATTTGTCACTGATGTAAAATAAGCACATTTGTTTCATTTTCACTATGACACATGGGGAGCAGTAAAAACTGCACTCACACTGCTTTTAAGCCACCGCAGCATGACCCAAATTAGACTATGTGCCACTGTTGTAATGACTAGCTAAGGCCCCAATTTTACCCTTGACAAGATTTAAATAAGGACCCATTTGCTCTGGCATCAGTGGTGTAGGTAGCAAAGCAACAGGTCGGCTGGCCAGACATGTGCTTTCTGCCAGAGCAATCTATCATTACCAGTGTAATAAGGGGAACTGACTTTTTTCTTGTCTTGCAATTGAGAGCAAAATGAATGCTTCCACACAAAGTGATAATCATGAAGGCTTGCCAAAGGGGAGGCTGCCAGAAATCCACCACTGCTTTCTTTTTCTGTGTTTCATCCCAGCGGCTTAGGAGGCCTCATTGTTGGCTGATTGCTGTCTAATTTAGTGCAAACGTCAACATCTGCAAAGTCTTCCAAGGTCAGATATCTACTACTATAGTTATAGATTTTAATGAAAAGAATAAGATCGTAATTAAAAAGT
This sequence comes from Heterochromis multidens, assembly GCA_015108495.1. Classification (NCBI taxonomy): domain Eukaryota; kingdom Metazoa; phylum Chordata; class Actinopteri; order Cichliformes; family Cichlidae; genus Heterochromis; species Heterochromis multidens. The sequence goes on along the minus strand of VUQS01024427.1, from coordinate 3,616 downwards.
GGTCAACATGAGTGTCCTCTATGGGGTTGGAAGGACGGATGGCTGAGCTCACCCTTCGAGATAACGTAAGAAGCTTGCCTCATTGCAAGGGAATTCAGAGTTCTTTCATACTGATGGAAGCTAGTTGAGTTGGTTTGCCTCTTGACCTTTGGACAGACCTAAAATAGAATGGAAGGAACACATATGAGGTGCAATGAAAAAGTTCTGAAACTCCACCCATAAAAAATCAAAGTCCATACCCAATTTAAGTTTGGCCAATCTCCCTTTGGAAGTGGACTCCTTGGGCACATCTGGACCTCTAAAAATGCTGCTGCTATCTTTAGCAATGAAGTTCTGATGACTTGCAGTTGTACATCTACATGCATCTACAATGACATCCAGTACATTTAATATCCATCCATCTGCCCCTTATCCTGGTCTGGGTTGCAGGGGCAGCAGTCTAAGCAGAGAAGCTCAGAGATATAATCTCTTCAGCATGTCCTTGATCTGCCCCGGGGCCTCCCTCCTGAAGGATATGCCTGAAACATCTGACCTAGGAGGTGCCTAGGAGGCATCCTAGTCAGATGCCAAAAGCACCAAAACCGGTTCCTTTGGGTGTAGAGGAGTAGCAGCTCTACTCTGAGTCACTCCCAGATGACCGAACTCCTTACCCACCACTTGAAACTATACAAGTGGATACATTTAATGTCATGTGTGCTTAATGTTGACAATAGAAATCTGTGTTAACAGTCTGAAGATGAATTCACAGTGGAAAATCCAGGAAATATTTAAAAAAAAAACAAAAAAAAAAACACAAGCATTCTCCTGTCTGGTCTCTCTTCTTGTCCTCAACTGTGAAGTTTCTGGATGCTCACCTCAGTATGGCTCTCTTCGCAAGTTTGGTTTAAATAGTGAAAACACAGTTGGGACAAGTGATTCAAACACAGAGTCATGGAAGAGGTCCAGAGGAGACCTTGACATAGACAGTGGTCAAATTTAAATTATGTAAGTTTGTTTTTTCTTTTCTTTTTCTTTTTGCATTGTCACAAAACCAGTTACTTACTCCTCGCATCTTTGGCTTTGAGATTCCTTCAGCCTGAGCTAGAAAACATTGCGCGTTCACATGCGAAAGGCCATTTTAGACTTTTTTTCTTGGAAAAAGCTAGGCCATTTTTCTTCTCGTTGTTGTTTAATGTCCTCACCTGCCATTCAAGAGAAAGAAAGCTATTACACTGCACAGCACTGAACTTGGTTGGCGTTATTCTGGTATGTTTTTCACTTTGAATTGGGGTTTCGGTTAGCCGCTGTGTTGAAAATCACTCATTGTTGTGTGGTCTCTCCCTCATTTTCCATTGTGTGGTCAAGAGAATTGAGAGCGCCTTGTATAGTGCTACATCCTGCCCTGTCAACAGAACAGGGGGGCCTCTAACAGTAACCAACACTCATTTGAAGATGAGGTTTGTGGCTAGTTTCCACCCACAACGCCAAGCTGTCTCTGATTAGACCTGGGATCTAATTTGAGAAGGGGGCTAAGAGTAAGTTCGGGCATTGGGGTTTGTGTGGAGCGGCCATCATCTCCAAGAGGACCTCAGCTCAAGGGCTCATGTGCTTGACTTTCTCTCAAGAAATGCATCCTGATTGCACGAAAGATCTCTATTCTCAGTCTGCTCTTTTTTGAAAGCTCCCAGATATGATATTGAGGACTATACCCTCCACCCAAAACACATACACACATCACCACATACAAATAAAGGCTCAACTGGTCCTAGTAATCATGACGCTGTTCGACCCTCTGACCCAAGTGCTGTATTTCTGTGCAGTGTGTCACCTCACCAAGTGTGTGTTCTGGCTCCAGTCTGGGTCATACATTGTCAGGAATGTTGATGAAAAATGACAGGCCATTTTTACCGCACTATGACTGTCCCCTCCTCTCTCCCCCTGCCTCACCACTGATAGAGTGATATTGATGATGAAGCCCTCATTCCAAACTGCACTCACTACTTAGAAAATTCATTTTGTGGAATATAGATGAAGTTTTGTGTCTTTTTTTTCTGTTCAGCAGCCATTTCCTCCTGTCTCCTTCATCCTACTCCATTAGGTTTTTATGGACTCGAGTTTCTCTGTAGAGGTCATTGTAGTGTTAATGTTTTGCAGGGTGGGGAACAAAGCGCAGAGCGTGTAAAAGAAGCCCGGGTTCCTGAGGGAGGAGACCAAGCAGCTGCAAGCAGGGGGTGTGAAGGTTTAGGTTACCTGCTTACTGTCTGAAAGCACTGACTCTTCTCCTCATGACTCGGGACCACCTGGGTAGCCCATGCTGCTTCTGGAGGAATCAGATAGCATGCACACAAGCAAAGAGAGAGATAAAAGAGTTCACACACACAAAAGCTAAATGCCGGTCATACACTCTTTGAGTGATGAACCCATGTATCTCAAGTCTCCACTGACCCATATGTGCTGATCACAACTCCCAGGGTCTGGGGTAGATGTCAAGAGGTGTGGTCGTTGTCAGAAGCGGTTGACCCTGCACCGATTCTCTGATATCTCCTGTCACACATCGCTCCCCAGGAAGTGCTTTTCTTTCTCTTCGGTCTCCACACACTTCATCATGCTGTCTGACTGCAACAGGCCTCTAACCACAGACCTCTGACCAGTGTGTGTGCATGTTCTCATGTGCAGACCAGCACTTGGATGAAATTTAAACTTTAATTTGCACCAGAAATAAGTATATTTCTACTCATTTGACAGTAGTGTGTTTTAGGTTTTATGCTTACAGTAACTGAAACTGTGGATAAAAAATAACTCATACATAAAGCTTACAAATATTAAGAACACATTTGCTGTAAAAAAAAATTTTTTAAATCCATACAGTACAAGGAATCACAGCAGAGAAGAACCCATAAGGAAGTAAAAATTTTATTTTGGCATTTCATGCCAAATGAGTCCATTCAGTTTTCCCAAAAGTCTCCACTCATCTTTTAGTATCTGTTATTTAAAGTACCGTATTTTCCGGACTATAAAGCGCACCGGATTATAAAGCGCAATATCAATGAATGGGTCTACTTTCATACATAAGGCGCATCGGATTATAAAGCGCATTCAGCGAAACAAAACAGTCAGATAAGTCAAACTTTATTCAACTCATTCACAATAACTCTCAACATTGTTCAGTTGTAACATAAAATACAAAACAATACACTCACTTTTTCAGTTCATTCCTCTTCCACAAATCCATCAAATTCTTCATCCTCAGTTCTGAGGTAAACAGTTGGGCGATTTCAGCATCAAGCATGCCCGGATCTCTCTCGTCATTATCAGTCAGTGATCTTCATGTCACGTGCTACCGCTGTTGCCTTGAGTCGAATAGAGACTGTAGAGACGCTTCTACCTGCTGTTCTCTGTTCAATAACCCACTGTTCAAGTTTGTCCTCTAACTGTGGCCATCTCGCTTTGTTCCCTCGGAAACTCTGTTTGGTCTTCTTTACTTGGCGCAGGTCATCTTCTTGCTTCCTCCACTTCCGCACCATTGATTCATTAATGTTGAATTCTCTCGCAGCTGCTCTGTTCCCATGTTCTACTGCGTGCCTGATAGCCTTGAGTTTGAAATCCGCTTCGTAAGCATGTCTCTTAACAGGTGCCA
>VUQS01024426.1:0-10063 GCA_015108495.1 Heterochromis multidens | reverse complement strand
CATTAGTATGCAAATTGTCATGACCATTGATCAATGGCCATGAGTACCATTCACAGAGATTGGGGAATGGCTGCAATCACAGCATTGTAAGATGGTGAAAGATGTACCCTTAGGCCCCCTCCTCGGTTCAGAGATGGTCTTTCCCTTTTCACGTAAATGGCCTCCTTGACTCCCCGTTCAAACCAGCGTTCCTCCCTGTCCAGGATGTGTACATCCTCATCACTGAAAGAGTGGTCACTGGCCTGTATGTCTGACTTTGGTATGTCTCATCAAGCTTGAGAAATAACAAGGGCTGAGAGAGGAGCTAGAGAAGATGTGGAGGGTGAAGGCAACAGTGGTTCCTGTGGTAATCGGAGCACTCGGGGCAGTAATCCCCAGGAATGACATCAGAGTTCTCTGTCCAGTTCCCAAGCTTGAAGGATAAAGACCACCCGCAGGTCGAGTGGGGAATTTTATACACACACACACACACACTATATATATATAAAAAAATTCTCCACTCGCCCTCGGGCGGTCTTTATCCTTCAAGCTCGAGTCCTCTACCAGCGGCCTGGGAGCTTGAGGGTCCTACGCAGTATCTTTGCTGTTCCTAGGACTGCGATCTTCTGGACAGAGATCTGAGATGTCATTTCTGGGATCTGCTGGAGCCACTCGCCCAGTTTAGGGGTGCGCCGAGTGCGCCGATTACCACGGGGACCACTGTTACCTTCACCCTATATATATATATATATATATCATATGACTTAAATATATAAGTCATATGAGTCAGAAGCTCCTGGACATTGTCCTTACATCTCTGCTGGTAATCTATCCTCATGTTCGACAAAAATAACAAAACCGTTTAATCCAAATACTCCTTCCCAGCTTTATTTGAAAACTTCAAACATAAAAACTATGCAGAGCTGAACTTTGGAGTTTTAATTCCTAGGTTAGAAATGTCTACGTCACAGCATGGCAGTCACTCGTGGTCTGGCATGGCCTGGCATTGTATTAGTCTCAGTGGTTGGCTGGCACTGGGTACTAAACACAACACATAAGAGCATTAAGATCTTTAGGCATTCTTTGATGGATATTTTAACCCTCTGGAGTTGAAATCAACACTGAGTATGTTTTATGACACACTATGATAAATCATACAGATATGTTGACATAACTTTATTTAAAATCATGTAGAGACAAGTCAAGCTCAGCGATTTCATTTGATTTTCAACTGTACATGTGACGGTTCCATTGCTTTATTTCTTACATTTTCTGAATTTCATGAATATTAACAAGCTTCTACTATAGTATTTGGAATTATTATGACTGGGGATTTATCGACGTGTTAGTTGTTTATCCTTTTAGTTAAACAACTAAGCAGCTTTATTAAATTAAAAAAAGGAGAAGTCAGGGTTTAAGCGGAAAAACTGACATTTTCAAAAGGTGGTAAACAAAGGCATCCATGCATCTGGAGTCTGAAGGGTTAACATTGGTGTGATGTAAAATCATTGTGCCGACTGATTTTGAATAAAACCTGGAAAGAATCTCAATGATCCCACCAGGCTGCCAGTCACAGTTGTTAGGTAACCATCTTCTTCTCAGTGACGTTGCAGTTGGAGATCTCGACCAGTATATAAAAAAATTTTAACGAATGCTGTTAAAAAGAAAAAAGAAAAAAAAAAAACCCTGCAACTTCCCGTTTGATGTTTTGTTAACCAGTTATCTCAGCCCTATTCCGTAAGTGGCTCTCAGGTTTTGCAGAACTATCTGACCACAGGACAGCAATACAGAACAACTGTCTTCACCCCTACAGGTTTCAAAATCTGCTGCACTGAAGCAACAACAGTCGCAAAATTTCAACACGCCAAGCGGCTGCAGGTGAAACTCAGTCCTTCAGTTTGAGGTCACATACAGGCCACAGAGGGAGCCAAAGGGTCCACAGGTCTGATAGTGCTGAGTGACCTGTCGAGATGCTGTGGCCTCTGTAAGTGAAGTTTAAGTCCTAAAGTCTTTCTAAGGGCATTTTGTCAGGACACCCGAAGGGTGAAACAGCTGAAATCCCCGCAATCCCCCCGATCCTCTGCAATGCAAATGTAACATTCATTAGCAACTTTACATTAGACACACTGTGTGAAGATACTGACACAGATAGAGCTACAGATGCATGCTGACACCGGTCACGTAAAAAATTTCTTGGTCATCATAATGTATCAGCTCATCACATCTTTGTATGTCAAATTGCAAATGAAAACAGGAACTAAAACAGTGAGTTAAATATGTTGCAGAAATATGTGCAACCTTTCCTCTGAACTGTAAAGTACAAGAATAAAAATGCAAGTATTACATGACACATGTTTTATTGATATTCATTTGTACAATATGCAGTATATTCAGTGGGTTAAAATAGCTTCTTTGCACCTGAAGAAATTGTTAAAATTAACTTTCCGAGAGGTTAACTATTTTTGTTGTTTTATCTTCACCTCAAATCATGCCATAAATGACTGATACTGAAGGACATTCAGAGTTCATTAAACTGTATTTCGCATGTCAGGTCCAAGTGTCAGAAGCATCTGTTTTTGACTCATACATTTTGTTAGAATAAAATTCTGTATAACATCAAGCACTTTAATGTTTCATTGTAAAAACAGCTGCTGTATGGTTGTGTTCATGACAACAGAGGGATCATGTCTAGGTCACGGGATACAGGATGACCACAAAGAGACACAAAACAACTACAAAGAGACCAGATAGACAAAGAGAGGGTTTTGCTCCTCTGTACAAGGTGTTAGGGGCCCTTACATGTTGTGTCTGAGGGCTGTTGTTGTCATAATCTGCCCATGGCTGTGGGATATCTAGGGCTCCAAACAACAGCTCATTATTGTGAATTTGTGTATTTATATCGTGATTAGGCTGTTAAACCTTAAAACCTTCAAAGATTTATCTGTAACAGGATATATGCGTTGTGTCGTCATTAATCCCAGTGAGCTTGATCACCATCGTGATTCAGCATCTACTTGCTCTGGAATTAGAACCTCTGCTAATCCAGCATTGCTGACTGCGAGACTGTGATCAGCACCAAACACACAGAAGCAGTTAGCAGGCTTCAAATTGTAAAACCCTTGAAAAAATGAGGAGTAAATGTGAAAGCTGCTTGAGGGATTTCAGCCCGGACTGTTTACGGCTCTCATTACAGCTGAAATGCCCGCTTCTCAGCTGCTCCAAGTGTTTCCATGATCTTGTCATCAGCTGTATCTGCTGCTTTGTGGTTCACCACTGTCCTGTTAAATCACCAGAGTGTTCTCTCCAGCCCAGAGCTGTAATTGTGGTGCAGAAACAATCTGTGGAAAACAAATAAACTGCTGTGTGCGAGGCCCGGAAGCTCCTCTCCGCCCTCTGAATCCTCTTTGAAAAGCTCTTTAATCTGCTGACTGATTGAATCAATAAAAGTACTGCCGTGTGATGTTCAAACCAGTAATTACCTTGTCATAACACAGAGGGGAATTTTTGATTGATGGTGAGCTTATAATGGTGCCGCCACACTTTAATTAAGGGCAGGGCCACCAGCCAATCAGGAGTCTGCATAGAGGCACAGGGCGGGGCCTGCTCACTCTGACCTGCCATTGGATGTGTGGGAGGAGTGATGTCACTGCACAGGTGTATGCTGCTGGGGCACGGCATCAGATTAACGCAGCGTCATTATAGGCTCAGCCTTGCTGATGATGTGGTGTAACAGCACAGACGGCGAGACAACGTAATCCAGCAGCGAGTTTACCTGAGAGACTGTTTTTGCTCTAATTATTCCTCAGTCTCACCTCCTGCAAACTGGGAGGTGTGACTAACCTGGAGAGAGGCTAATCTTTTCCTCGAAGAATGTCCCAAACCCTGTTTTAACTTTTTAGCTTTTCTTTCTTTATCTGAAAAGTGTACACCATTGACCTGATGAATTTAAGGACACAAGTTTGTTGATTAACAGTCTGGATGGCAGTATTGACTCTCTATTTCAGTTTGTCTGGTTGGCCCAATGCAGCTGCCTTCAGGTTTATTATAGAGAAAATACTTCATATATATATATATATATCTGAGGGTTTTGATGACAAACCCTCTGGTCTTGAAGATCTAAGGTTGATGTTAATGAAGAAGATTTACTTTTACTGAGTAAGATCATTTTACAGCTGAACCAGAACCATGACAATGACAAAATGTGTAAATATGTCCAGTCAGCAGAAGTCAGGACTCTCTCAGGTGCCTAAACCTTGCTCCTATAATCAAGTAAAACATGAGGAATATTTACCAAATGTTTGTAATCATTAATAATTAATAATGATTAATATATCAACACAGATTCATTTTTCAATTGAAGTGTAATTTCACTTAAATTAAATTTAATTTTATTTCTATATGTGACAGAGATGCTTTAGTGCTGAATAATTTGACCTAGCAAAAAAAGAAAAGAAAAAAGAGGACCCATAATTAATCCCTGAAGAACTCCAAACTTTATTTTAGCTGAAAATAACTGAACAAAAAAATCATACAAACACAGAACTGTATACTTTTTTTTCTTCACCTCAACTTTCATTATTATACTGGAAATGGCATGAGTCTTCCCAAGCTGAGAGAGGCTCGGAAAGGCTTTAGGCAAGAACTTCAAGTGAAAAACTGGCAAAGAAACGGAACAGAGGAACATCATCTGGCCATCTACAGTCAACCGTACTGGAGCTTTGCAGATTGTACAATAACCAAACTGCAATCAAGCAAACAAGGTAAATGTGTGGGGCTACCCATAAATAAGGGGTCCTTATTGGACACTTATATCTGTAAGTTTGTCAAAAGTACAAAGAGTTTATCCACCCCTTGTTTTCTTGACACTGTATATTTGAGGCTAGCCTTTATTTGGTAATCTTACCCCCAGCCATCATCAGATTGGCATTTGAACTGTCCAGTGACAGTGAAGAAAGCTTAAAAACATAAATAATCCCAGGCAGGTTCCGCAATATTCTGATTAAATTCTATATCTGTTACAGAGTAGAGGTCATAATTTTACAAAGTTTAAAATCCCCTCCAGAATGCGGATTTAAGTTACAGTAACATGGAAGTAGTTTATCCCCCATCTCCTCCAGTAGCATCAGTCACATCCAAATAGCACAAGTCCAGGATTCCTTGTTTCTGGCTCTGTTTTTTGTCTCCATAAGCATGTGAATGATATATCTTTTTGCTTAATGTCCCAGTATGTTCACAGCTCAACATAAACTAACTGTGCTCACCTACTGAAATTAGTTGTCAGCAACTGAAGCTGAATCAGACAGGAAATGTACATCAACACCAAAACTAAGAGCTAAAAGACTCTGAAAAGCTCCACACAGCTGCAGATATTATACTCTTTTACTTTTTTACATTCATTTAATCCATTGTTAATGTAAAACTGATTAGAGCAAACAACACACAATGCAACATCCTTCTAACGCAGCAGCTCAGTCTGTTCCTTTTTTCAGAGTTACATTACTGTGGTCACAGAGTTCCTCCTTTTTAAATCAACTGTGGTTACAGCTACATTACCACATGACAATAACATACCAAAGTTATTACTGTCAACTCACAAGCTCATAAAAGTAGCATTTGATACTAAATTAAAACTTATCTGCTGATTAAAACAAGTGTAAAAGCTGCTTTTCCTCAAATTCACTTAGCTGTTTGTGGCTGACCGTACAAAGAGCATCATCCTGCAAACGCTGCACTATTACACTTCACACTACATTTTACAAAGAAAATACAAATAGTGACAGCGAAAATGTGTGTCCAAAACTGAATGGGTGGAGCTTCATCGCATCTTGAACTCCATTGAGATATATCTGTTTTATCTGAGGGCCAAGCACTCTTCATCTTCTTTCTTCTTCTTCCACTGGAGTCCCTCGAAGTCTGTTGTGGAAAGGAGTTGTGAAATTTGTCAGACTGATTGTTTGCCTGTCTGTCTGTTCCTTAAGCATTCTAGCACCACCAGCGGGTTGAAGTTTCACATGCGTTTATGCCTATAACTGTTGAACAAAAGATACCTGCATAAAAGTACATGCTGTAAACATAAAAATCCAAAATGAGGTGCCTTGGGATTCCTTGGATCAAGCTGAGTTCAAACTGCTATGTGATGTATTTTGCCACCATTTAGATTTTCCACCATATTAGAATGTAAGAATACATTTATCTGCATATTTTTCGTGCCGCTTTCTTTTTTTTTCAATCTTCACCAAAACTGGTGATTATACGAAACTTGTAGCTGATCTTTTTTTTTTTATTAATTTAAATTTTTTATGTGCTGGACAAAATGGCAGAGCGCTCAGAGAAACAAGTGTTCCCATGGATGTATTAAGGAGAACAGAATACTGACCACAAAAAGCATTTGTTATTTTACAAATGATCACTATACAAACTGCATCTTCTACTTCTTCATTCTGCTTTAAAAATAATGCCAATGTGACCAAATAGAAGCAGAACTGAGACCGAGTAAAAACTTAAACAGAAACTAATAAAAACACCTAAAAGATGAAGTTAAAAAACCAAACTGAAACTGAAATAGAATTAATGAAAAGATAAACCACACTGGTTCGTCTGCTGCTGATGACTTCCCAATAAAAATACAACCAGTGGAGACACAAACTGAAGCCAGAGATGTTTAGTCAATTATCTGTCAGTTTTATTTTGAAAACACTGTGTTTTGAACAAGACAAGACAACATGGAGGATAATATGATTGACACACAGCACAGTTCAGCCCTGAAACAGTCGTGAAACAGCCCTCTGTGTGTGTGTGTGTGTGTGTGTGTGCATGTGTGTGTGTATAGTCCAACATGAAGCTGCAGAAATGTTAAATCCGTCTGACTGCTGGGAGGAAACTCTCTGATCCCTCATAGGGGCACACATCATCATATTTCTTGCGGTGGAGGAAAAGTCTTGTTGGCTTTGTGACTATCGTTACGATTTATGTAACCGTGTTATCACTGACCTTCAGTTCGCTGCCATCAGCTTGCTGCACAGAGGCGTTCAGAGGTCAGGGGTCAGGATAACAGATTAAGCAGAAATGTAGCAATATGCATTAAATGTGCTTCTTTATCTGAGCAGTAAATTCACTGGAAAGGTGAACGAGAGGCTGGAACTCTACAGTCGGTGAGAAACGTCCGATTTCATGATGCAACCGCAGCCTCAGAAATATGTTCGTCTCAGTTTACAGTCACTGAAGCTTTTATCTCATCTGTAGCTCTGTTTTAAAGGAGCACAAGTCTGCTTTATGTCAGTTTTTCAGTCATGTATTTTTTTTCATTCAATTTTCGGGTTGTTTTTGTTCTCATTTTCTAACTTTTCTGTATTTTAGACCTCATTACTCCTACATGCGTGCCTTTCCTGCCAGCAGAGTCACCTGACCTGCTTATACTCTGCTCACTCACCTGCTTCCACTTCACAAATCAGTCCCTGCAGTATTTATAGCCCCAGCTTAGCATCCTTCATTTGTCAGATTATCATTTTGCTTTGACATTTTAGCATTTTTGTTTGCCTGTTAACTTCATTGCCTGCTGTCTTGTGTTTGAAGCTCAGTCTCACAGCAGTTTGTGAAATAGTAATGAAAAATGAATCTACTTTTTCATGTCAGCGAGCACAAATTTGAAAGTAATGCATTTCAATAGGAAATATATTTCAAGTCAGGAGCACATATTTTTTGTAGAGAAGTCAGGGAGGTATCACCATGGCAACCAGGAAAACAAAGTTTTAAAATTGTAGTTTAAAATTGTAAACAGTTTAAACTGTATTTTAAACCAAGCCATGACCTTTTTTTAAAAAAACCTAACACAGTAGTTTTTAACACTTAACCCTACCCAAGTGACATATTTGTAATTAATAGCATACTTAATGACATGTCTGAGTCAAACTTAGGTCTCCAGCATAAAAGTCAAGACTACTCATTCCTTTACCACCCCTCCAACCTCCACAGGCACATTTTTTCTTTATGAGAGTGCACTGATGAAAAATCATGTTCAGGGACATGAAATAATGTTGGGAAATTCTTGTTGAGGATCATGAAAAAAAGTTGAAAATTCATGTTCAGCAACACAAGTCAATAGATTAAAGGTTGTGGCTATGTTGCTGTGAGAACGGCTTGTTTGAGCATCCTTATTCAACCCTTTTTGCAAGTAAAGCTTTATTTTTTGCCTTGTGTGGCTTGCTTTTTTTATTAATATTATTATTTTTTGATAGTTTGTACATCTCATGTTTTCGAGCCTCCAGCATCACCTCACCTTTGTGTTTTTCAGCTTTTAGCTGCAAGATATTAAAATTTGAAATTCCATTTAATATTTGTAGTTTTTATTTTGTTGAAGTTTCCCTTTTGGCACTGATTGTCCACTAAAAAAATCATGTAACCTGGGGCCTGAAAACTGAAGGGGCTGCTAGTTATTTATTCATATTCATTCAACCATGTAACTAACCTAGCAACCTACTGGATTGGCTACTGGCTAGTCATTAGCATCCCCATGCAAGTGAGAACTGATTTCAAAATAAAGGGTACCTTCAGGTAAACGTGAGTTCAGAGTCACCCAGTCAGCCAATAATAAATTGTTGAAAAAAAATTTATAAATATTCAAAAAACTAAATTACACCAAATGAATAAAAATAGATGAGTTTTACATTTATTGGGATCAAAACAGTTCAAAAAAGAAAAAACCAAAAGCTTCAGCTGAGTAACATTTAGAGAATCTCTGCTTCAAGGCCAACTCCTTGTGCAGGTCCAGATAGCTTCCAACAAGGCTGCTATTTTACATCCTTCCCTGGAAGTCCCATTCTTATCATGCACTCTGCGATTTCACCTGATGTCAAACTTTTGTTTCACACTGACCAAAATTTTGTGCGGAGAGCTGTCTCTCTGGCTGAGACTGAGCAGTTTTCAGCACTTTTCAGATGGAAAGTCCACAGTTTTCAAACTTGAAGGCAGCATGCCTGAAAATGAAAATCCAAGTGAAGGATCTCCATTGTGACACACTGTAAAATATCCAGTACAACTGAGAGAATCTGGAATATTGCCACATATGTATTTATGAGAACTGAGTACTGACAAGTATTTATTCATTTGTGCAAGGAAACATGACTGGACTTCAACAGAGTGATTTGAGAAAAAGCCACCATACTTAAAACAGTGAAAAGGTGCATGAGAAGATGATCATCATTCTGTTTTTATTTGCATTTTAAACACATCCAAACTTTTCCCAAACAGGGCTGCAAATAGCATCTGATAAGAATGAGTCAGTGATGTTACTGCACCTGCTCTTAAAACTCTGAACTGCAACTCAAATCTGATGCAACAGACAGAAAAGCACAAAGCAAATGCTACACCCATTTTACTAACAGCTGCACCATGCAGCCTCTTCACTGAAGGAGCTACACTCTGCCACATTGTAGAAATGGCAGCAGATTGTGTTTTCAGTAACAAATGCAACCTAGTTCCAGAACAGAGACCTCTGAAGTGAAAAGGTTAATGGTTCAGGGCACTGTTGGTATTTCATAGCAGAGGGGTCTGTCCTGGCTCCAGGCTCCAAGGGGAACAGTGAAGCCCTCTGAAGCATTAAAACCGTAAGAAAAGAAATCTGTTCTGAGATGCACACTAAATAAGATTCTCTGGTTGTTTCAGTCAGCTGTAGTTAATTACAGTACATTTTGTGAGTGGATGTTAACCAAACTTAAACATTAAACTGTGCTATCAGCTGGTGTACTATATGGAGTACTAATGGGTTCATCTGACTCCTACACAGGCCTGGATTAAACATCATGGTGCCACATATCTGCAGATAAACCCTGCTGATACACTGTACATTTTTATAGTATGTCTGTTTACATCAAATTTCTGAGCAAAAAAAAGAAAAAAGAAGAATGGAAAAAGTGCATCTTTATCCGTAATAAAAAAATACCCTGTGACTTATAACCCACTTATAACCCCAACTTATGCACAAAATGAGCTCATTTCAAATTTGATGCTCACTACAGGTCTCAAAATAGTTGGGACAGGGGCATGTTTACCATGGTGTAGCATCTCCTCTTCTTTTCAAAACAGTCTG
>VUQS01024424.1:30467-40671 GCA_015108495.1 Heterochromis multidens | reverse complement strand
CTAAACCCAATCGAGATGGTTTGGGATGAGATGGACCGCAGAGTGAAGGCAGAAGGGTCAAAAAGTGCCCAGCATCTCTGGGAACTCCTTCAAGACTGTTGGACAACCATTTCAGGTGACTACCTCATGAAGCTCATCGAGAGAAGGCCAAGAGTGTGCAAAGCAGTGATCAAAGCAAAGAGTGGCTATTTTGAAGAATCTAAGATATAAAACATGTTTTGGGTTATTTCACACTTTTTTGTTTACTACATAATTCCATATGTGTTCATCCATAGTTCTGATGCCTTCCGTGAGAATCTACAATGTAAATAGTCATGAAAATAAAGAAAAAACATTGAATGGGAAGGTGTGTCCAAACTTTTGACTGGTAGTGTAGCATGATGTCAAATGATGGTAAAACAAGACCTGATTTGAAATAAATTAAAAAAATACTGACTAGTCACTTAAGGATGGAGATTAGGAAACGATGACTCTACAAAAATATAGCAAAACAATGTGCGTGTCTCTTCCAGTCATTTCCAGTGCGATCTCTGGGCTGGGTGGAGATGGCAGAGCAGGATCTGTGTGAAGGGAGGAGCAGTGTGGCAGTCCACCACTGTATCAGACAGTTGTCCTACTGCAGGAGGGACATACGAGACTCAGCCGGTGTCTGGGGAGAGGTCAGTCCAACAGATACAGGCTCAACATACAGTACAGCCACTGTTTGCATGTTTGAGAGTCAGTATTACTACATGTCAGTAGAGAACTGGAAATACTTCCAGTTGCAGTTTATATCCAGGTCTGTTCAGTCTTGACTTTTGACCTTCTGAATATAAAATCCCATCAATTTATAATTTTGTGCTATTAGACATTTGTTTGAGATGATGTCACAATTAGTGCATCAATTCTTAAGTTATGGCAAAAATATGTTATGTTAATCAGGTCATTGTGATGTGATTGTTGAGCATCAAATTATAATAGTTCCTTGAGTTCAACTATAAATGCCTCCACCTACAGTTGTCGCAGGCACACATAGGCATACAAATATAGGAAGAAGGTTTATGAGTGCTCAACCTCTGATGTACATGTGAAGACAGTGGACTTTTGTTCCTGGCTGTATTTCAGGAGATTTAAAAGGACAAAAATGAGTAAAGCCTTTTTTTCCAATAGTTTTTAGAGTCCTGACAAGTTGAAAACAAGCAATCATGTCACAACAAGTTATATAATTTACAAAAACCTCTGTCTAGCTTTTGAATGACAGCACTGATATATCCTTGTTTTCTATCTTGCAGGGCAAAGGGATGCTTTTAGTGCTACAGGATCGCATGTTAACTCTTGTTGACCCTGATGATCGCAGCTTGCTCCACTCTCAGCCAATCAGCAGCATCCGTGTATGGGGCGTTGGCCGAGATCATGACAGGTAGGAGGATATCTTTATTGAAACCATTTTGTTGCTGTTTTTATTTTTTTTTTAATGAATGACATCCTTAATGAAACAGACAAGACTCCACACAAACATGCTAATCATATACACATTCTGTAAATGTGCAAACACACGACTTATACAGGAACATGTATAAACCTTATAAACTGTGTGTGTGACTCTTGCTGCAGAATCAGGAGTTTTAACCAATCATCAGAGAACACCATCAGCCTCGTTATTATTCAGTCTATATTTGCACAAATTGTGTTAAAACTGCACATTTATTCATGTTTCACTTCCACACTGAGGACCTATGGGGCCTTATCCCACAGTCTTGGTCTTCACTTTTCACTGTTGAGCTGACAGTGTGCTGAGGGCAGCGTAGCTGCTAATGGGGGGAGCTGGCCAAGCCCTCATTGAAATGGGCCGCTCCGGGCTTCCATTAACCTATATATTAACCTATATACTCATGTGGAAACGTTAGCGCTGATGCATGACATGCATGGAGTTAATATGTATGTGACATGTATGCATATTTGTAAGCTTAGCACACAGAACAGAAGTCTTGTGAACAAGAAATGTTAAAAATCTAAGCACTTAGAGACTTTTTTTGAAGATTTACTTTGAAGATGTGTCACACAGTGACTGTTCAAATGAGAAGAGGGGTTGGAGGTTTCAGTCCAAGAAGCAGTCTGGTCCTGACATGTGTAATCAGCTGTTAAAGAATCGAGTGAAAATGGAGTTTAAAATAGAATCTGTGTAAAAGGCTCGGTCGCACTCAGCCATGCTTGTTACCTACCTACCCCCCGTCTCTGTGTCTTTCTGTCTTATTTTCTGTCTTTCTCTTTTAAGTGCTGCTATAGTCTCTCTCTCTCTCTCTCTCTCTCTCTGAGCATCCCTCTTATCCTCCCACACTTCATCCCTCCTGTCTTTCTCCTTTTTGACTTCCCCCAACAACAACACTACAGCAACATTAGCTGTATGTGCGCGAGTGAGATAAAGAGAGTGAAATAAAGACAGAAAGTCCCTCCACTCTCTTCCATCTCCGAGGACTGAGAAACTTTCAGTGGCTTTCTCTCTCAGCGGTAATGGATAAAGCGTGTAGTGGAAAGAAGAGGGGAGGGTCAGCCCAGGATAGCTCTCCCTCTTATCCTTTATTCCCTCACTGCATCTCTTTCTCTCGCTTATAACGTTACAGCTTCCCCCACCACCACCCGCACCCCCTACCTCACCCAACAGCGCTTTAAAATCTGCAGTGTGCAGTCTGCATTCCTCTGCTTGGTAGTGGGTTCATGACTTTGGATGTACTACAATCAGAATGAAAAGGTCTGAAACATTCTTGCACTCATACATCACAAAAACAAGAAGCACAACATTTAAATTCACTCTTATTAGATACATGTTCATACATAAATAACTAAAAGAATATTTTTCAATACTTTTGACATCCATTTAAGAAGTAAAGCGCTTAACATGTGGTCCAGGGGAAAGCGTGAATCCTCTAGGATTTTGTGCAGCTGCTTTCATAGTGATAAGTTGTTTTGGGCCTGATAAGTGATTGCACTTGCCTGTGTGACAAACTGGATAGTTTAGCCTTAAAACCAGCACACAGTGTTAAAGGTGAGAATAAACAAGGTGACTCAGAAGATATTTGATGCTCTGGAAGCACATGGAGTTTTTCCATGTATGCAGCAAATTGTTTTACAGCAACCCGCATCACACTTTGTGTGTGTGATTGTATCTAAGATGAGAGTTTATTTTGCCAGAGGGTGGAATTTTTGCTTTGTTAGTCCTGCCACTAGAGAGCACTGTAATCAAAGCTTGTTCATGGAGAGAAGCCTTTAGTGTGCAGCTGAATCCTAAAAAGTATGTGGGCACCCCTGCACATGTGGATCTGTGTCTGTGATGATCATTTTCAACCCCGCTTCTTGTCATCTGCTTAATTTTTAGCCGTACTGCTCATTATGCAGCAACAAATGAAAAATGGAAAACTTAGTAGTTTGTTATTTATTTCTTCTGTGATAATTGATTCATTAATATTTTTGCATTTGTTCAGTTATTTTCTGACAGTCTGATACTGTGAAGCGTTGGCGAGATGGTGCTGACGTCAGCTTCTTCGTGTCATGTGTTGCTTGGTTATTCTACTTATGTGCTCTCGCTTTAAAAAAAATAATTTAAAAACAATAACAGATTAAACAATTC
Organism: Heterochromis multidens; assembly: GCA_015108495.1. Taxonomy (NCBI): domain Eukaryota; kingdom Metazoa; phylum Chordata; class Actinopteri; order Cichliformes; family Cichlidae; genus Heterochromis; species Heterochromis multidens. The sequence goes on along the minus strand of VUQS01024424.1, from coordinate 37,067 downwards.
CCGGTCTAGCTGAAAAAAAAAAAAAAAGACTGATGATTGATAAAACATTGACCTCAACCCTATCTAATCCCTTTGTGGTTAAACTGGAGCCAGGTCTGATTAGGGAACCCCTGAATGGGAGCAACTCCTGCAGGGAGGTTTGAAAACGTATGCCCAGGTTTTGGTAGCTCACATTATGTTTTTTTTATTGCTTGCTCAGTCTGCTGCCTAACTGGTTGACTGACTTGCCTGAACACTGTGTGTATGTATGTGCAGGTGTGTGTGTGTATGCATGTGTATGTTTAAAGTCTGATCGGTAATGTTGTTAACTGACTGAAGCTGGTAGGTGGTGAAAGACAGGCAAAAGAAAAATGTCTTTCTTAATTATGTTTTAATAGCCACAAATTGGCAGAGAAGGAGGAGGAGGCAGAGGTGAAAGATAAAGGATGTTTCTGAAAGCATGCATAGAGGATACCTCGCCCTTTGCTCTCTCCATCACCTCTCCTTCCATCTGTCTCTTTCTTTAACCATCTATCTGTGGAGTATTCCCAGTCTTGTCCCGAATGTTCGCTGTCTCTGTCCTTTAGCTTGATTCAATATGAATGAGTCCCACCGTCTCGTAAGCAGGGCGGGACGATGGCGGAGGAGGGGTTGGCTCTTCGATGAAGTCATGAGGCTATATCTGGAGCACTCAGCAAGTCTGACCACGTGCACGCGCAATTTGGGCATGCACGTGTTTGCATGTATGTGTCTGCATGCGGACTTGAATTGATGAAGTCATAGGTCTATATCTGGAGCACTCTGTTTGTGTGTGATGGTGAATGAGTGGGTGTGCATGTGTTTTCCCCCCACTTTTCCATCCCATCTTTCTGTCTGTGCTATTTCCACTCTTTGTCTCCAGCGCTCTTTCTGCCTCCCTCCTGTGTCATTGGCTGCACAGCTTTGCCTCTTCTTCTTCTTCTTCTTTCTGCCTCTCTTTGTTTGTCCTGCCGCTGCACTTTAGTGGGGTTGAAGCCTTCCCCCTTTTTTTTCAGTTTTACTCAGTCAAGAGAAGGAGAGACAAAGATAGGAGGAAGGCGAGAAGATACTCAAGACAAACAGTAAGAGAACGGGAAAGAAAGCGCGGCACTGCTTTTGAGAGTGTATCGGGAATGAACAGAGTGATTGAAAGCCAGTGAGGAAGGGAGAGAGGCATGCTTCCCTGCTTGCACTGGACACAGCAGGACCTCGCAGGAGACTCTCCAGACCAGGCAAGCAAAGCGAGGGAAGCCGGGTGTAGAGGAAGATAGAGAGAGAAAAGGTGTAGTGGAGAAAAGTGGAGGAGGAGGAGAGGGAGAAGGAAGGGGGAGGGGAAAGAAAGAGGGAGAGGAGAAGGGGGAAGAAGCCCCAAAGGATTAAAAAAAGGATAAGAAGAAAAAGAGAGGAGGCAGACAGGAAGAGATTTACCCCGGGGTACTGCTGCAAAGGGGCTGTAGCAATGTCACCGCGGCGAAGGAGCTAACGAGGCAGAGAAGTAGTTGTCGGTAACAAGTCGAGGATGCCTGCTTGTGTGAGTACTCTTATCTGTAGTTCATTCAGTTCTCTATTCTCCATCCATCCATCTATCCATCAAGCCATCTATCCACTTACAGTCACCCATTTCTGCCTCTCTTTCCACCTTACTACTACTACCCTTTTTAGCTTTTCTGTTGATTTCTAACTGCTCTGTTTGTTTAAAGGACACGACACATGTCTCTTGGCCCTACTTTTTCTAATTAGCTTTCCCTTTATTTTTTCACTCATTTACTTCTCAGCTTCCTGCTGTGTGTTTGACTTCAAGCTGTATACCTTGTCCCTCTGACTCTCTCTCTCTCTCTCTCTCTCTTTCTCTCTGGCTTGCCAGCAGGTGTAGAGATGCAGGCTGCTGGCAGCAGGTTTGCAGCCAGAGTCACTGAGACAAGAGCAAGACATTCATTCAGGGAGTCAGATGAGAAAGAAAAATCATAAGAGCAAAAGAGAAAAGAAAGAAATGAAGTAGGCAAAAGAGGGATGAGAAAGACAGGATTAACGGGCTTGGATATGCTGCAGGGATTTTTTAAAGTGTCTGTCATGGCTGTTTGGAGCTGTCTGATATGTGTGTGTATGGGTGTGTGTGTGTGTGTGTGTGTGTGTGTGTGTGTGTGTGTGTGTGTGTGTATTCTGCAGAGCCAAGATGTTACTATTTTTGACACATACATCATGAGCTGCCACCTGAATTAGTTTAAATACCTAGGTGTGCATGTGTTTGTGTGTGTGTGTGTGTGTGTGTGTACATAAAAGGAGCTACTATATGCATACGGGGAATTTCCTTTCTCTCTCCTAGCAGAGGATGAGGAGGAGAGAGCAGGATGAGGGATGAGCAGGGAAGCACTAAGCGTAGAACAAAAAGCCACAGAGAAATGATTTATGACATCAGAGAGGCCCTGTCTTCTTGTTTTCGTGTCCTTGGCATGTGACACTTGTTAGGATTGAGACAACACTGCTGAAAACCCAATGATGTCGATTTTTAATAGTATCTTTGTCCCTTTTTCTACTATTTAACTGAACTAATGTTACCTGTTTTCACTAATGGCTCAACAGCAGATGTTTCGAGTTCACACACCCACACACACAAGCACAAACATATAATACCAACACATTCGTACAAATGCACACTGATTCCATGTTTCATTCATATTCATTAGTGGGCAGCAGTGAGAACCTGCTTGCCTATTCCCTCCAGCTCTTACTTATTTCCCCCCACTGCTGACCTTCTATGGACAGCCATGGCATGTAGAAGAGAAGAGAAGAGAAGAGAAGAGAAGAGAAGAGAAGAGAAGAGAAGAGAAGAGAAATGCAAGCCTCTAGTATCATAAATTTTTCAACGCTGAACACACTCTTGCGTTCTCCTCCATTTATGTCAGTGAAATGAGTTTGCATGTGCGTGTTTGACTTGTCACATCCGTTTTTCAAGCTGTTTCAGTTATGATGCCCCAGTGTAACCGCAGCCCATTTGCTGATGTCAAGGCCTTTGTAGCCTTAATTAACATGCAAGACCCCACTAATGGCCCACAGGGACAGAACCCAAACACGTAGACCCACTCGATAGATGCCAGAATGATTGATGACCTTTCCTCCCACTCCTGGACCGATTTGAGCCCTATACCAACATCTCTCTTTCCCGGCAAATCATCGCTCCTCTGCGTCAGCTCCTTCCATTTACCCACAATCCATCACTCCCATTTCTCCGCACACATACACACAGCCCTTGTCAGGATATGTCCACCCAGCCACCCAGAAACCCTCATTCTCCAAAGGGTCATTATGATGGTAGGAAGCTGTGTCCCCTCATCTCTCTCCAACCCAGAGTCAAATGTCACACACACACACACACACACATGCATGCATTCCCACAGACACAGAATTACAAACAAAAAGCTTTACAAAAGAACATTGCTTCTTTCTCTCTCACATTTGCTTCCTCTCTCTCTGTCTTACATTAGCATTGTTAGGCACACCTGCTGTAATCCTTGTCTTCCTGACAGATTACTCCTCCTGTTCCCCCTATAGATTCCCTCCCTGGCCCCGCCAGCCAATAAATCTCCTCACAGATAAAACCCTCTCTGGTCCTAGCCATGGTGGGCACAGATGTGAGCTGATGTTAGTTGATCATACACGGCTGAACGCAGCAGGACCCTTGTGCAGGCAGTGTCTGCCTGTAGCTCTTCCATTTTTTCAGACTACAGAGACTGTTTAAGCAGAATATATTTGAATACTTTAACACTGAGTGTTTTGTGTAGGCTTTTGATTATGTTTTCAGCAGGCCTGCAGCAGACATGTCTACAAGGATGAATATATCAGGTGGTAAATTAACCCCCTGTCATTAATTTTAGAATCAGTATTATAGTTTATTCAAATAACTTTACACATTTAGCACTTTTTAGAAACATTACCACAGCTCCCTCTAATCAAAAAAGAGATGATTTAAAACCTCTAAGTGGTAAATGCATTTGTGGTCCACACCTGATTTGCTAATAGCACAAACTTGAACACTAACTAGAACACTGGTTGGCTCTTAAAGCTTGGAGTCTGTTTCTCTTGTTGTTTGTGGGGACTTTTGAAAGCCAGCTGTAAAGGAACCCTAATCAAGTATAGTTTTAATTACTCTGAAAATGTAACATTTAATTGTACAACTCAAATAATTCAGTGGGTCTGTAATTAACCATTCTTTTCATTGTGAATTAAAGTGCTGATTATTTTCTAAAATGGATCTTTTTATCTATAAAGTGCCAGTAAAATGGTGGAAAATGTTCTTTATGCCCACAGTGACATCTTCAGATGTCTGATCTCTTTTTTTTTTACAATAATCCATAACCAAAAAAATTGACTTTACTACCATAAGAAACAATTTCTTTACTTCAAAAAGACTTACATTTTATTATCAAAATTAATAACAGTTTTGTCTGTTAGCTGATTAGCTTTCTAATCATTTCAGTTATAAAGCCTGGATTTATCAGGTCCTTTTAGTTAAATTAAAACATATTTAGTGTGTCTTTGGTGTTTTGCATGCCCCTGTTCCACGTCCCACAATTTTATTTTTTTTTTTTTCACAATTGCTCTTGATAAAAAATAATCCAGGTGATTTTTTTCTGGGAGAGAATGTCAACATGACAGCATCAGTACAATGTTGGTCATTTTCCCTACTGAGCCCCTTCTTGTTTCCAGTGGTGATGGACAGGTTGACAAATGAGGTCAAGCAGGAGTCTCTGTGAACATTGTGATCTGTAGTGAGAATAGGGAGCAGGTGGAAACCTGCCTGGAGAGACAGAGGTATGCACTGGAGAGAAGAGGAATGAAAGTCAGTAGAAGCAAGACAGAATACATGTGTGTGAATGAGAGGGAGACAGGTGGAAAGGTGAAGCTGCAAGGAGCAGAGGTAGTGAAGGTGGATGAGTTTACATACCTAGTCTCACTCCATATTTTTTTCTAGTTTTCCACGCCCCATCTGCAGTGGCTCTGTGCCCCACCAGTGGGGCCCACTCCACAGTTTGAGAACCAGTGATTTAAGGAGCTATGTCTATGCCTGCAGCTAAAAAAGATGGGAATGAAATAGTGATGATCCTTTCTTTAAAAAAAAAATCCACTTGAAAAATTCAACAGCAGCAACATTTCTTCCCACAGATCATAGCAGCTGTATCTTTAAAACAACGATCTGCATTGTACTTCCTCCTTTAAGGAATTCCGCAAATCCACTGTACAATGAGAGGCTGCACATTGCTGTATTGCATGTGCAGAAAACATAGTGATTTATGGCACATGCAGCTAATTAGGTTACATGCAAATGATCCAAACGGCACAGTGAATAACTCCACTCTAAACTCGTCACCGAATCCCTGCACTCTCCCACACTTTCTGACACATGTTAGTAAGATACATGAATAGGGGCGTCTCACTGATGTGACATCTCACTGAAGCGTTGTCGAGAATATTGTGCTTATGTACAAAAACACACACACACATACACACGCATGCACTCACATACTTACACACACTAGTGCATTGTGATGTATAAATGATCAAGAGCAGAGAGAACAGCAGGACATCATCTTTCCCTGCTCTCTCGCCCACCCAGAATCCCTCTTTTTGCCCCCACCCCACCTCCCCACCCCCAACTCATCTCTTGTTCCCCACTCTCTCTCTCTCTGTGTGTCTATCTGTCTCGCCCACACACCTAACTCTACTCTTAAATATGTAATGAAAAATGACGAGTGTTGACACATGGGTACTGTGTGTGCTTCCTCTGCATGTTGCCCCTCCCTCCTCCATTTGCCTCTCTGCTTCAACGAGTGCTCGGATTTGGGTCACAAAGCTGCATCAAAATAAACTGGGGTTGCGTGTTTTCCTACCTCTCAGTAAAACATTTTTGTGAGGAGAAATTGGTCTCAAGTGTATTTTAACTTTAAATTAAAACCATACTGTATAGAGTGCTGTATAGAGTCTATATAAGGGAAATGTCTGAGCTTTAATCAAGGGGGAGAAAATGGTATTATTTAGAAAAATGTCTTTTCCTAGAAATTACACCCCAGAATCCACTCTAGATGTCCCGATTTTTATTCAGCACTTAAACGCAGCATACATTTGTGGATCTGTGTGGCGCTGAGACTGTGAACATGCATGTATGGATTTGCACACATATTTATCTGTCAATGCAAAAGACACTCAAATATTTTGAGACATTTGTATGCACAGGAAGCCTTTTGAAGATCTGTGAAGTTGGCGTTCTGTGCGTAAAATATTAATAACTATTCAGATTGTCATTTGCGCATTTGTAGAATGTTTTACATGCGTTCAGATTGCTTGAGGATGAATCAAATGCAGGCATAGCTGCTGCTGTAAACAACATCAACTGGCTGCTCAATTCACACAGGCAGCGTCGTGTGCTGCGTACGCTGTTTAATACACCATAGACAACAGTTTTATTTTTATTTCGACTTGATTTTGTCCCAGTTCTTTGCTGCCTCTGGCAATATTGGTGATAGCGTGTTCTTGTCTGTCTGCCTGTGAGTGTGTATGTGTGCGTAGAGAAACAAGGAGTATGTGTCATGTGGTACCCCCCCCCCCCCC
>VUQS01024424.1:13644-26866 GCA_015108495.1 Heterochromis multidens | reverse complement strand
GGGTGGATAACAAAGGTTATGCATCTGTATTCAGATTTCTGTTCCCTTACTTTCTATGTACTGTTGGCTCATTTGTACTCCTCATTGTATGTGCAAAAGTTTGTGCAAAACCACAAACGTTATAAAGCCACGTTAAATTTTACCCATTAAATATAAATATATCCATCCATCCATCCATTCTCTTCCGCTTATCCAATTCAGGGTCGCAGGGGGGCTGGAGCCTATCCCAGCTGCCACAGGGAGAGAGGCTAAATATAAATATAAATAAATAAATATAGTTGATGATGATGTTAACAGTGGAAAAATACCTATCGGGATTTTATTGAGCCATATGATGGGTTTTCTTTAAAACCTGGAGGTGCTGATGAAAGACCAGATGTCATTTAAAATGTAAGAAAGCTATTGACAAGAATCCTCAAAGCCTTCTGTGGACATTTTGCATGCAGTTTTTAGATGTTTCATCTCATCTCACTACAGTTCAGTGCACTCTAGGTGCAAACTGCACCCAGTCTTGTATTGATTGCATTTACATTTGCAATCAATAATCATATTGACTACAGATTATTTACCCATTATAAAGGTATCATAGACACCAATTTTACATCCACCCTCTGCAACTGGACCTAGACTGTTTTGCATTATAAATTTTCAGTCACATTTTTTCTTGCAATTGTCATCAGAATCTTATCATATAAAATGTAGAAATGATCCGAGCCTTAATATGACAAACCTAAGCCATGTTTAAGCCTGCCAGGATGGGATTCTCCTTCAGCTGTAGACTAGTACTACACATAGTGCTCTTAGAACCATGATGGAGGTGACAGTTGTCATCTCTGCAAACACTGACGGTTCTTTGTGACTTTCTCAAACCCAGTTCAGCACACATCTGCAGCCGTGACCTCATTTATTCTCGGAGTTCTACGCATTCTCTCCAGCCGAGGCTGCCTCACAGCCATCAGGATCAAAGAGAGATTGGTAGTAGTGAGTCAGTCATCCTTTACTGAGCTCTGAAAATATGTGCAGCATAGAGAGAGAGAAAAAAAAGAACATACGAGTGGTGGGAGTCTTACTTTAACTCATCTTTCTGCTTTGGTGCTTTCACACCTTTCATCTTGTACCTCTTTTTTACTTCTTTTTTTTCCCCTCTCCACATCCTCCTTCACCATCAAGCCCCATTTCCATTCCTCCCTGGTACACTCCCACCTTTTCATTTTGGCTTTCTGGCCTTCTGTCCTAATAACTCTCCTCTCTTTTTTTTTATCTCTCTACCCTTTCTCTTAATTTTTCCCGCCAAAATGTCCTCCAACATCCATGAAGTCTGTGTGTCATTCATCCAGTTATTGGTTGATTGTCCTTCTATAACAAAAAGCCAACAATGCTCATCCTTTTCCTTTTTTCAGTTTAGATAGATAGATAGATAGATAGATAGATAGATAGATAGATAGATAGATAGATGACTGAGCTACTCACCCTGTCTCTAAAGGAGAACCCAGACACCCTTTGGAGGAAAATCATTTGCGCCGCTTGTATCCATGATCTTATTCTTTTGGTCACTACCCAGAGCTCGTGACCAGGGTGAGGGTGGGAACGGAGATCAACCAGTAAATTGACAGCTTCGCTTTCATGCTCAGCTCTCTCTTTACCACTACTGACCAGTTCCTTTCTCCCCTCACTCATGATTAAGACCGCCATATACTTTAACTCCTCCACTTGGGGCAGCAAGTGATTCCCAGGTGGGCATTCCATCCTTTTTAAGCTGAGAACCATGGCCTCAGACTTGGAGGTGCTAATTCTGTGGATTATGTAGAGGTCAGAGGGGAAGGCCTCGGTGGTCCGGCTGCTTAAACTGGCTTTAGGGATCCCTACAGTGTTGGACAAAAGCCAAGTTCACTTTTTTGTTGTTTCTCTTTGTCATACAGTTTAACAAATGTTTAATTTAAAACTAGTGCTGTAATTACAGCTTAGAAATGTTACCAAAAGTCACCTGCAAAAAGTGAAAAACACCCACTTTGTGTGAGCAACTTTATTGACATTTTTAGTGAGTGATTGTAGACCTGAGGCACCAAAAAGTCGTATTAAAAATGTCATCTTTTCCTCTTTTTGATAAAAAAAAAAGACATACAGTAAATGTATTCAGGTGTTAAAAATGCAGCTGAATGTTCACAAAATTACAAAACAGGGAGAACAAGATGTATTTCCAGATGTAGCTGAGGTAGCCTTAGACTGGCTGTAAAAGTCAAAATACATTTGTTGTGATCATGATAATACTGTAGGTTTCTACCCCTCAGCCATAAAAGGCTGATGGGGTATTGTCGTCACCCCACCGGGTGGGCAGGCGGCGTGGACACCCAAATTTGTGAACACGATAAGTCGAGAAAGATGCCAAATTGATACCATAGGTACATCTCCTAAAAATCTCCTTGAAAATCTTATGAATGCAATAACTCAAGAAGGAAGTCACCTAGGCTTTTCAAATTTATACCATAGGTGCATCTACTAGGAGGCTGAGGGGTAGCACTGGCGGTATTTTTTGTAAATGTGAGAATCTATTTGGGATTACATGTAGTTCTTTCATCAGTAATAAAACACTTGCAACATGTTCAGACGGACACATGAATTAGTTACGGAGAAAGAACAATAGGCTTTCGTTCTGAGGTAAATGAAGAGCAGTCACTTTTGGGCCATTCAGAATTTCTGACGCTGAAATGCAATTCCAAAGTGACAGACAGTGAATAAGGCATGGAGCCTAAATTTGAAATGGAACAGAAGGACACAGAATCAGAGATAATGGAAAAATCATGAATGAAATTCAAACACAAAGAGAAAGCAATGCATTTTAAAACATGTGCAGATGCATTTACATGTGGCGAGTTAGAGCTTTTAGGCAGTTTCTACAAGTGCTGATTTAGTCTTGTGTGTGTGTGTTAGTGGGTGTGAATGAATAAAGGCTGTTTGGAGAGCAGCAGCAGTACTGATGCTCTGACAATGAAGATAGGATTCCTGTTTGAAATAATCTACCAGCTGTTCTACCACACACACATCTACACACACACACACACACACACACACACACACACACACTGTCTCTTACAAAGTGGATCATCAAAGAATCAAAGGCAGTCAATGTTTGAATTAGCCCTCTGTTCTTTATTCAGCCTGTGCCTCTTTGTAGTGTTCCTGATAGTAGAGTATCACAGCCTATATTGCGTGCAGCTGTGATGAGTTACACTGTTGATATGAATCATTCTATGTAGCATCTTTTTGTTTTTTGTTTTTTTGGGGGGGAACTTCTCCTGTTGTGGAAAGAAAATCGAGTGAGTGGAAGAGTGAGAGATGGAGAGAGGTGAGGAAAGCGAAAGGAAGATTAAAGAGCATAAGCAAAAAGGTGAATGAAAGAGACTGGGAGAAGGAAAAAGTAGAGGGAAATTGAGTAGGGTGGGTACATGTGTGTGTGTGTAGTATTCAAGTATGTCGACACAAGAAAGGTTTCCTGTGTTATAATGTTGCAGAATGCTAATGAAAAGTAGACACATACAGCACAAACATGCACCTAACGGGAAGGCAATGATTGAAGTGAGAACATTGTCTCTGTTTTTGACTCTGTAGGTTTTGTCTATTAACACTGCTGTCGTGTCTTTGCCTTCCCTATCTCACCCTCACCTTTTTGTTTCGTTTTTCTTTTTGGTTTTCATCTGCTCCCATAATATAACTTTCCCATCCTACCACTCGCTCTGTCTTTTCTATGTCACACACTCTTCCTTTAACACATGTATTCTTTGCTTTCATGCTTTCTATTTTTTTTAACCACCATCTCCTCAACAACCCCCCTCCCCTTTACCTCCTTCTGCTTCCGGGGACACAGAGAAAGGTAACTGCTCTTTGTGCTGCGCTCAGATGTGATCTTGCTTTTCAGCTGTTTTCTGTAATCGTTGTGTCAGGGCTCCCGCCCTTGTGTGCAATCACATTTGTCACTTCAGGCTTCAAATCAGTGGCTTTGCTTCGCCTAGAGTCACTGTTGCTCTTTACAAGAGTGCAGCACCAACTACTGAAAGTCTAAATCACTGGTGTCAAATCGTCAACGAGCCAGACTGGCCACGGGCTGTTTCCTATTAAGAGTTGCATGCTGTTTTATAGCATTTTGATCCCTCAGAGAGGATACAGAAGTCATAAAAGAACCATTTGTACTATGCGAGGCAAGGCCACTCATGCTGCTTTGGTGACGCACTGCTAAAATGTCCCTGAATGAAGTGTACTGGACACCAAACACACACACACACACTCAGTCACATCGTATTGCACTTTCCTTCCTGGCCACAGTCAGTTAGCATTATCGACTTATAATGTGTGAGCACACAATTAAGCAGAGGAGACAGGCCAGATAATGGACTCATAAACACAAAGAGCCTGCTGTGATAAATGCCAGCTGTGTTTGACGTATTTTTGTTTGTGTCTGTGGTTATTCTGGAGTGTTCAATGCATGTGTATGCGTCTGGTGACACTCCCATCTGTTTTGGCTTCTCTTAATGCCCCTGCTCTCCCCCTTCACTCTGTGTTCACCGATTACTCATTCTTTTCTGTCCTAGCTGGAAACACATCCTCCTACCTTTTGTTCTTCAGCTTGTCTCATCTGTTAATGGGGAAGAGATGTGTCTTTCATCTTCTTCTTTCTTGTCTGTGCATGCATATGTGTGTGTGTGTGTATGTAGCATCTCCCACATGTAGCTGTTTTTCATCTGCCACCCACACTGCATAAAGTTTCTTTCTTAGTTGAGCTTCCGCCCTCAATATCACCCTCATACTCCTCATTTTTCACTGCAGTGTGACACCACTGTGAAGCTCTTGCCATGTAGTTTCCTCGGGGACAGTGACACACACACATCTGCCTCCAAATTTTCATAAGACCAAGTGTTTGTAATTGTAGCCAAAATTGGCAACCTCCACTTCCAGTTCAGAAATGAATATCAACCACAGACTGTATTTAAAAGATGGGCATAGCCACAGTGAACCATTTGGTTGTCAACATCTTAGTCGCTATGCTAAACATCAGAAGCAAGGTGTGGATCTGACCAACAAAACTGTGGACACTGCATGTGCATTTGGTAGCAACTAGCCAATAACAAGGTAGCCACACCCTAAATCATACACTGGTTTAGCATCTACTTAACACTCAGTGGGGCTACAACTTTCAAAATTAATATCATACTATATTAAATTAGACTTGATTGACACCATAAAGTAATCAAAAACATGTTTACTGATTAAGCGAAAGGAGTCGGCTTCTGCTGGCCAATAGAAAGAATTCAGGTTTAAAGCACTTGCTATAATGGCTTCACTTTTCAGACCCCAGAACCTACAGTATGCCCATCTTTTATATACAGTTTTTGCTATGAAGGACTGTTTTTAGGGGCCTAACACCACATGTCACACATTAAAACGGCTGTACTATGTTCTTCTTACAATAAAACCAATACTGTACAGTGAATACCTGCACTGCTTAAGGCAACAAGTAAGTGACACAAATAATGAAGTCGCAATTTATGACTCAGCTAATTAGAGCACAGTCCCAGAAAGAATTGACTAGAGAAGAGGTAAATACATCATGATGCAAAATGGGGTAATACTTTTGTTGGCATTTGTGAATTTTATTTCTTGTGCATGTATTGTGTGACTTAAAAGTTTTTCTTCTAGCTTTTATTCTACATTGTTGAACAGAGGATAAAGCAAACAGGTGCAGGGAGAGGACTGAGGACTTTTTGTTTCAGAACAAAGGACAGATCCAAGGATAAACATCACCTCCTAACAATACAGAATGGAGAAAAGATGCAAAACACAATCCAGTAGAAAGCTGTTGTTAAACAATGAGAGAAAACAATGGGTTGAAACACGGTTAGTAGTTGCAAGTAATCAAAATATTTTCACACTGTAGATGAAGATAAAATTGAACCCAAGAAACTCAACAAAAACTGCTAAAGGAATTGTAAGATATAAATTGGCAATCATAAAGCTATATTGTCCCTGCACTAAGTGGCTTTAGGGGGATGTCTGAAGCCCTTAAAGAGTGTTTGATCACAATATTCAGCAATTTCAAGAGTGGATCTCCATGGAATAATACCAGGGGGGTTTTGAGAGGAAAACTATCATCTATTTAATAAAAACCCATCTAGCACGAGCTATTAAGTGCATTAAACTTAAGTGGATAAAAACCTTACTCTCCTGCATACAATATCTGGAATTAAGACATGCTAGACTGAAATATCACTGCAGCAAAAAGGTAAATAAACAAAATGATGGAATCATGTGAAATTGATTCAATGTTCTGCATCCCACAGTTATTCTTTCTTCTCCCTTATCACACACAAAATTGCTCACCTCAAGATATGTGCTACAGTTCTGTAATTCCCATCTTACGGTGGAACAAACCTACCTCGATTAGCTAGATTCTCCTTCCTTTTTCACTTCAGTATTATCTTTTCCCTTTTTTTTTTTAAAGTTGTCCCTTCTCTCATGATCATAAATGTTAGAGAGCAGCTATAAAGAAACTGTAATTTTTAAACATTTCCCCTTTAACAAGAGCTTGGTTCACCTGCTGTTTGGGTGCCTTGAAATAAATTTTGAGTGTCACATCTGCATGTGTCTTCTGTCTGTGCTTCAGGGATTTTGCCTATGTGGCCAGAGACAAAAACACGCGGGTGTTGAAGTGCCACGTGTTCCGATGTGATACCCCTGCTGCAGCCATCGCCACAAGTCTCCACGAAATCTGTTCCAAGGTTTGTATCATAACCACTCATGCCTCCACACGAATGAGCTTATCTTCTGTTCTGAAACAAGCTAGCAAGTTTTAATCAGCTCAGCTGTTATAGAGAAAAAAAAATCATTTTTAAAACGCTGTATCTTAGATGATACTCGCACATGCAAGTTGCAGTGCCCTGATAAGATTTCTGATTTCTCTTACTGAGAAGTAGGGCTGTGAGGAGAGACAACAGAAAGCCTTTACAGTGAGAAGATAAGATTGCAGTTACAGAATATGTGCAGTGTTTCTTATAGTGTTAGTTTTCAGTGTATGTTCCTAATGTGTGGGATAGGAATGGATATTTAAACAAGGATCCTTTAAAGGTGCAAAGCTGCAGCACTTGATTCAAAGTCTGTGATTTGTGTAATGCTATGCATTTTGGTCCATAAAAAGAGATGTCTGTATAAAAGATGTATAAAAGAATGAAGGATGTATCTGAACCTGCACCTAATCAAAACCTAATGTAAGTCCTGCTTTTGGAAACTTAACTCATCCTGTAGAACTTGGACTGCATGTAACCACAGTTGCCCAGGTTTGGTCTCTTCTTGGGTCCTTTGATGGATGTCACCCCCTTTCTTTCTCCCCACCATTCTGCCTTCCTGTCACTACTGCTATCCAATAAAGGAAAAAGAGCAAAAGATAAATACTTAAAGAAAAACCTGCTGATAACTGTCATAGTCATGACTACGTAAACATTCATTGTGACACAATACAATTCTGAGACTTCACAGAGTTCTAAATTTTCTTTTTTTTTATCATAGTTGTAGAGGCTAAATAAGGGACTCTGCATGGACGTCCGCATACGTCCGCATACCCTCCAGCTGCTTGCCTCCAGCTATTTCACTAACAGGGGACCAAATCCATGTGTGTCCCAAGCCAACTAGAAAGAAGTATAATAAGAACAACTGTGCATCTGTGGTGTCCAAAGGGGTCCGTGTGCTCTTCCACAAGGGAGTGTATGGTTGGAGATTAGTGTGTTTTCTTGCAATGTGTACTGCAGTGTAATGCATAAAGAACAAATACTATTTTCAACACAAACACAACACTTTTCCTAGTCAGTCACAGAGTTCAGTTGTTTAGAGACACTTTGAATTTCACACACACACTGACTCAAAGCATTTTATATACAAAGAGAAATCAGTGTGTCCTCAGGCCAGCGCTGACCTTGTAAAGAATTACTCTACCTGGAACAAGAGATCTACTCCCTTTGAGGCACGTCGACCCATTTAGAGAGAAAATTTAATTTCTTCTTATCTCAAACCCCAAACTGAAGGAAGAGTGTGTATCAGTGCATCTGTATGTGACCGTGACTCTTCACACCTTCACACTGCCTATTTTAAACATAGTGGTAGTTTTCTCTTTACTGCAGGGGAAAAACTTGGTGACCTGAGTCTTGCAGCTGCGCAGCACACTGAATGGGCCTCCTTTGTGTGTGTGTGTGTGTTAGGGTGGGAGTGAGTGTGCCTTCTTGCATGTTCCCCTGTGAGCAGAGTTGCAGACTCACCATAGACTTTGATTAATGACACCTCCAATTAATCAAGTATCTGTAGCAGGAAAAGAGTGCAGCAGCTGAGTGCAGGGGCCATGCAAAATATTCAACACTCTTTAAAGAGTGTGTCCAATGCAGCAAAAGGACAAGCAAGAAAACAGAGAGAAAATACCTATCTTTAAGTGTGGAACTGAAATATAATTGGGAAAGAAGTAACAGGTAATGTCACTGAGAAGATGAAAACAGCTGATATATAAAATACTGATTTTAAAAACCTGACATTGCATATTCCTCCAGTAGACCTTACCTTTTTTTGCAAAATCTGTTAAAAACAGATCAGTGTGCTACACTATTATTTGAGGTGAAATCTTTCATTGCAATCAAATGAGTACTGCAGTCTACTTGGATTCAGTCCCACATACACTCCCTGGCTTAACTAAATACTCAGAATAGTGCACCAAATCTGAAGCTGAAAATAGTCCTTTGCAAATACCCTTCTTACTCCTTTTGCTAAAAACTAGGGTGCTCCATTGTTTTGGGAAATTGCTTTGCCTTTTGAAAGAAATGAAACTGCATATTTGTGACCTGTTTTTAAAGAGTCATAGCACATCTTCTGCACAGACTGTATATAAAAGAAGGATGTTGCCATAATATCAAATTTTCACTCGATTTGTGAGCTTAGTAAACATTTTCTCAATGAATTTATGGTCTCAGTTGGTATTTTCAAGTTTTGACACAGCATGATGTGCATTTTGTAGTTTATGATCCCATGTAGAGTAAAAAAAAGACAATAAAGCCAAGTATGCTTAAGGGAGTGGCTACCATCTGATTGACAGGTAGTTACAGTATGAGTGTGAAATGCCTCTCTATTTTTTCACTAAGATCATCCCCTTGCTTTTGATGTTCGATTTCAAAAAGAACAAGGCTACACAAACTAACAGGTGACAACATGATGGTTACATCCATCTTTATTATACAGTCTTTGGTAGAAACATTTGTTTATTGGTAGTACTCATAGCCAGTCTGTTGCTGGTGTGCTTAAACTGTAAGCCTTTGCTAAAAACTAATTTTGTCTGCTTATTTGTCAGATGATCTAATCTTATTATTAATAATTATCTCTCCTGTCCCTATGTTCAACCAAACTTTTTCTTCTCTTGTCCCCATTCATATTTTCATCACTTTCTTCCATTTGTTGCACTCCTCTTATGTTCCCCTCCTTTTAAATCCCTCTTTCTTCCTTTTCACTCTGTTCTTCTCACCCTGTATTTTCACCCAACCTGTCTTCATTATTTCTCTCCTTGTTAGATCATGGCTGAGAGGAAAAGTGCCAAGGCTGCAGCTGGCAGCTCCTCCCAGAACGGCTCCGACGTACCCCTGCAAGGTACATGCATGCACAGTCATGTGTTTATCACTTCAGAGGACATTAGAAAAAAGAATCAGTGTAACTCACCTACATTCTGCTTAATCCTAACATTTAA
The DNA here is from genome assembly GCA_015108495.1 of Heterochromis multidens. NCBI lineage: Eukaryota > Metazoa > Chordata > Actinopteri > Cichliformes > Cichlidae > Heterochromis > Heterochromis multidens. Next base: position 17,109 of record VUQS01024424.1, on the reverse strand, counting down.
CCTAACACTAAGACCTTCAACCTAAATGTTATATTATGGGGATTTTTATTGTCCCTAAAAGAGAGAGTCTCTACACTGTGACTCTCTAAAGAGATTTATGTGCCTAAAATATAAATAATACTAGTACCCACACGTCCTCTTTTTTGGAATCTTTTTCTTTTGTGTTCCCTCATAAGATTTGGATGTGTAAGTTTGTGATTTCTTGTCATCCATTACAGTATTTGTCCATATCTGAAATGACGTATATGCCTCTTAAAAGATTACCTAATTGCCTGAGGATTACCTGTGAACATTTGTTAATAGAAAAGATAGCAGTGTTTGGTTTACTTACATTTTGATAATGCTGACTCCAGAAAATACTCCTCACTATAAACTCCTCACTCAACAGAGCTTTATCCTCACAGTGATAATTCTATTCACTGTTTTCCATTTTACTAATTCCCACTGCTTGTTCCAGTCCCAAATAATTATAGGAAGACAGTGAAAAAAGCCACACCACAATTCATCCTTCGCTATAACTTCAGCTGCCATGCATATCTGCTGAGCATGGGGGGAAAATGCTCTGGCATCAGAATATAAAAGAACTATATCAGCTCTTCACCTGCAGAGGCAGTCGACCTCATTAAAACCCAATTAGTGTTTCTTTGAGGCGAGTCCTGGTACTCCACAGCCCCCATCCCTAACCCAGGATCAAAGAACTTCATGGTGGAAGATCCCTCACATCTTTTTTAGCTGTAACTTGCGTGAACTCATAGATTGAACTCGTAGACTTGTCATTAAAAATGTTGGTACAGTGTGAGGTGTTGCCCTTGAAATGGATAGGACAGCCTGTTAGCTTTAAAAGTTGGGTGGGTTTTTATTTTTATTTTTGTGCATGCAACATAGTTCTCGCCTGGATTAGATCTCTTTTTAGGGTAGCTGGTAGTGCACAATCCTGTGTTGGGACACAATTGAGGAGATTAGCACCAAATGCTTTGGGATGAGCACCAGCACTAGGATAATCGCCCCACTGTTCTCATCGGATCAGGCCTGTCTGAGCTCTACTTTAAAACGGAATTAATGTATGAAAAACCTTTCACAATCCATTGTTCATGTAACTACAGTTCACAGAGCTTTAGCAGCGTACCCTGAATAGGTGAGACAGCTCATGCTTATGTAAACCTGTGTACTCAGATTTCTGAATTATCACCTTACCATGTTATCTGATTTCTACTGTAATTAAGGTATTTGAGTTCATGATATCACTGTTGGGTTTGGTTGCAGGTGCACGTACGCACAACTCTGACCACATCGATTTGGCTTACTGTGGTCATATGTAACCAAGGCCCATCAAAACACTGCTTTTTATTATTACTGTACTGTGCAAAAATCTTGAGCCACCCCTCATTTCTTTATGTTTTTTTTTTTTCTAAGGAGCCAGACTTTCTTGTAATTTTTAAAGCGGTCTTGAGCAATAGTTCTTCAGGCTTTCTGAAGGTCTTTTAAAACATTTCTTTGGATATTGGCTGCTTTTTCACTCATTTTCAGTCCAGTCCTTGTACCTGACCATTTTTAAAGGAGTGTTTTGTTTGTTAAACCACTTAACACTGACCTATGACTCATTCAGGCATTAAAAAGGCACCTAACTCAAGAGATGAACCAGTGTTGTGTCTACACACAACAGACCACTTAGCAAAGAACCAATTTTAAATTGTATATCTAGGCACTTTGTTACTAGCAGCTTGTTACAAAAACACATAATGTTTTCCTATTTCTTTAGTTGAAAAATGCCCAAGATAACACAGTTTGACAGACATGAAATAATATTTTTGCACCACCAAGGTTATTCCCAAAGAACTATTAGCCAAAAACATGGCATATCTCAGCGTGGTTGCAGTGTAAAAAATTTGAGGAAACTGGAGAAGTGGAGGACAAAAGTGGCAGGCCTAAAAAACTATCTACAGCAGATGAACAGTATCTGAAAGTCATGTCCTTAAGAAATAGGGAAAAATCCAGCAAAGACCTGACACAGGACCTTAGAGATGCATTTGATCCTTCAGTTGATCCATCTACTGTTCACTGAAGCCTCATCAGAAATAGTCTCAGTGGCTGTCAAGAAGCCATTCTTAAGGAAGAGAAACAGGGAGAAAAGACTGAGTTATGCTACGTTACACAAGACCTGGACTGAAAATCAGTGGCAACAGGTCTGATGGAGTGATGAATTCAAATTTGAAATTTCTGGTTCAAATCATCATCAATAAGTATGGAGGAGGTCAGGTGAGAGGTACAACAGTGAGCATCTACAGCCATCTGTAAACCATGGTAGAGGCTCTTTCATGGTTTTGTTCCTGCATTTCAGCCAGTGGTGTTGGAGATCTTGCCACAAGTGATGCAATTATGAACACAGAAAAGTACCATCAGATTTTGATCTGCAATACCAATACTATCTGGAAAACATCTGACTGGCAACAGCTTCATTTTTCAGCATGACAATGATCCCAAACACACTGCCAATGCAGTAAAAGCATACCTGGATAGAAAAACACACAATGGAACACTTTCAGTCATGCATTGGCCTCCTCAGAGCCCAGACCGGAACATTATTGAAGCAGTGTGGGATCATCTTGGCAGAGAACAGAACAAAAGACAGCCAACATCCAAAGAAGAGTTTTGAATGTGCTTTAAGAAGCCTGGAGAACTATTCCTGAAGACTACTTAAAGAAATGACAAGAAATTTTGCCTAAGAGAGTTCAGGCTGTGTTGAAGAACAAAGGAGGTCACACCAAATATTGACTTTCAAGCTTGTTAGAATTGTAAAAACTGTATTTTTGCCTTATATACTGCATTTCCATATAGGTTTGCACATATCTGCACATATTTTCAATTTTCCTGGCAAAATATGAAGGAATGAGGGATGACTCACGACTTCTGTATTGTACATTACACTTTAAAGCCTCTGTGTATAGAAATGTAAAATAATTACTCTATCTGTATTGACAATCAAACAATTAACCACTTTTAGTGTCTTGTAAGAAATCATCCCACACTTTTAAAGCAAATTGTACAGAGTCTTAGGTCCTAAGGATAGATGATGTTAACATTTGTGCTTACTGAGATGCACATGATGTGTACAGCAGTACTTTCTGCCTACAGGCCACCATGTAAACAGGCAAAGCTGGGTTTTCATAGGGAAACCACTTCAGTTCTCCTAAGCTCTGCATGCTTCTGTGTTTTTTCGTGCCCTAATCATGTCAGCAGTCCCCCAATATATTAAAATATTCAGTAGTGTTTGTTTATTTCTGCACTTTAAGCCAATTATCATGTGTGGACTTCTCTTTTGAAAATTTGCTTTAGATGTTGTCATGTGATTAAATCTCTTGGGGGCAGTCTGTGTGTGTGTGTGTGTGTGTGTGTGTGTGTGTGTGTGTGTGTGTGTGTGTGTGGGGGGGTTTTTTTTTTTATTTTTTTTTTTTTTTCCCAGCTCCT
>VUQS01024424.1:1604-13624 GCA_015108495.1 Heterochromis multidens | reverse complement strand
TTGTTTGGTGTGTGCGTGTGTGCGTGTGTGTGTGTGTGTGTGTGTGTGTGTGTGTGTGTGTGTGTGTGTGTGTGTGTGTGTGTGTGTGTGTGTGTGTGTGCACGTGCGTGTTCAAATTTGTGTTTGTGTGTTTTTCTCTGCAGAGTTTCCCATGCCAAAGACTGAGTTGGTGCAGAAGTTTCATGTACTCTATCTGGGAATGACTTCTGTGTCTCGACCTATCGGTAAACTTGAACCCATATCCAAACACACATCATAATACCTCCTGTGGTAGATTCTTAGATCCTAAACTGACTCTCCTGTGTTATGTCACAAGGTATGGACATCATAAATGGCGCCATAGACAGCCTTCTGTCCTCTACTGGCAAAGAGGACTGGACTCCTGTTATACTGAGCATTGCTGATACCACTGTGGCAGTCATCAAAGAAAAGGCAAGGGAATATTTGTTGCTGTCCCGAGGACTAAAAAAATAAAAGATGTGAATGTGCTTGTTAGTTGGAGAGGAAAGTCTAACTGAGCTCCAACTGTCCTCTTTCATGGCTGTGCAGGAGGAGGAAGAGGAGGTACTGGTGGAGTGTCGTGTCCGTTTCTTGTCCTTCATGGGCGTGGGACGGGATATTCATTCATTTGCCTTCATTATGGACACTGGAAACCAGCATTTCCAGTGTCACGTGTTCTGGTGTGAACCCAATGCAGGCAGTGTGTCTGAGGCTGTGCAGGCAGCTTGTGTGGTAAGCTCTGAAACTGAGGTATAAAAGTGACATATTTTGGTTTTATGGCAGTTATGTGATGGATTTTATTGCAGCTATTGTCATATTTTTTTTCTTCTTTGTTTAGCACTTTTGACATGGGTAATTGGCTTAATTATATCCAATAGCCATTAACAATAAGGCTATGAATGCCCAGATACTTACTCACATAAACCTTTCTTCCTCTTCCCCAGCTTCGCTACCAGAAGTGCCTGGTAGCACGGCCGCCCTCCCAGCGTGCTGGCTCTTCCTCCTCGCCCTCTGCAGACTCAGTGACCCGGCGGGTGACCACCAGCGTGAAACGCGGTGTCCAGTCTCTCATAGACACTCTGAAACCCAAGAAACAGCCATCAGAACTCCCCCAGCAATGACCGTCACCACTGACCACTGCACCCCTCCCCAGCCTGGAAGCCACTCACACTTTCGCCACAACAGCACTTAATCAGTACCAGCCATGGTAACCAATGATGTACATACAGTATAACAAACATCACCACAGATTAAAGGAAAGAAGAACAATTCTTGAAAATGCCTGATGATTATGAAAAAAAAAGAAAATTCACCTGTTTTGTGTGAAGGAATGGAAAAGCTGGTGTCACTGGTTGAACTTTGACCTTTGAACGTTGCTTTGTCCATGTGGAACCTAATTCCTCCTGTATGTGGATTTCTGAGATAGATGGATTACTCGATCGTGCACTATACAGACAGGATATAGGATTACCAAGAAGATGAAAACAAAAATCACGTTTCTATTTACAGACTAGTAACGGAGCCCCTCGTCGGTTTACTTGTTTTTCTTTCCATTTCTGTCCCCTTCTGAACTTCTGGACTGGATGAGCTGCTGTAGCCTCCCAGGACTGTGGTTATGGATATTTGACAGATGAATGAGAAAAGCACCAAGATCCAGCAGCTGGCAGCTGCCCACCAAATGGCATAAAAATGTTTCAATCCCTTTGATGAATGACAAACTTGAAAAAGGCAAACACTTACCATCTTCTTTAATGACGAATGAAGTGATTGTAATAATCTAGCGTGTGTAAATGATTGTATGTTGGAAGAGATCATTTAGGGCATAAAGCTTGTGGATATTAGAGTGACGTAAGATATTGGTGACAAATAATGAGACAGAAGTGGAATTTGATTTTGCATGTTTTCTTGATGGGGTTTGTTTTATCTTGACGATTTGCGGGTCTCGATGGGAAGACTGGTGAACACACAAAAAAATAGATGCTCTCAGCACAAGTCATTTCCACCCTACCATAACTGGATTTACACACTGGCACAAAAAAAAATCTGACCTTTTACCAAACCTAATTAAAAGGTTAAACTTCTGTCCAACTTACAAACACACAAAAAAGGATTGTATTTTAATGAGTTTTGCTTTTCCTTCTTCAAAGAATGGGTACATCAGCAAAAGAAAGTTTTTAATGTATTTTGCAGCTATAAATGAGTTAAGATTGTATTTTTTGTCCATACGTTATCGAAAAGGAATGTTGTATTGCTTCTTTTCAACTTCACAAATTCCTCAGGAATCTTTATTGCATATACCTAAAATTTATGTAGAAGCAAGAAACTCCACTTGACTTGGCAGATGTGAAGCATGTTCGTTGTGCTTAGACATGAAAAAGATCCAATTTAAACTAAAGAGAAATCCGGTAAATCCAGCCAGTGTACTCCCACTCACAAACAAATATTCACACACAAATATGCACATATAGCAGTAAAAAAGAAAGTCAGCTGTCACTGCTGTCAAAAGTTTTTACGGTGCTCCTTTGGCCCGGGGCCTCCACCTGCACTCAGTGTGAACTCTGTGAATGCAGTCTGATCTAAATGAAAACCACACTAAACAAACTAGAGAGATGCTATAAACCATTTCATTTCTGCTCTTCACCCATCTCCACACCATGTAAATGTAATCTGTTGTGACAATAAATGCATTACCAAAAGAAAAAAAAAAGGAGAAAGTTCTTGAATATGTCCTTTTTAATTTTTCAGGACAGTGGAACTGCAGATAATGGCTATTCATCGTGTATTGACATTGAAATGACATGGCACAGAAATATAAATATATACTGTTTGACTGGACTTGACTCCGGCAAGGTTGTTCTTTATGGCACACAATAATGACATTGAAATAACGAGAAGTAATAATGGCTCTGCAAGCATTCAGGGCGACTTAACTTTCACATGCTCTGTGTCATGAAACAGTTCAATAACAATGCAGAACTTCTTATGTAAGTTTTAAGCACTGCTGACTTTATTTAAGTAGACATTTTGACATAAAGGCTAGCTCTTCTTTATAGCTGTCTTTGTGTTTGTGAGGTCAAAACAGAAGACGGGATTTTCCATAGCATTTTTGGAGAGACCACTACCAGAGCGGGAGGGAACGATTTGAGCCGGTCTCTTCCACCTGTAGCTGAGGCTGGGGCCGAATCTTGATCGGCTATGCTGGGGTGGAAAAAAGTTGGGGAACTGAACGGGAGGCAGGACGAACAGCACAGGTTTCAGCACCTCCTTATGAGCTCCACGCGGGCGGACCGCTGGGACTACAGGAGTGGCAGGAGAAGAAGAAGGATGCAGAGTGGTGGTGATGGGAGTAGTCCGTACGTTTTTTTCTAGTTTGGAAGAGGAACAAGAGGAGCTTTTGCACTCTTGTCTGGAGTAAGAGAAAGAGCTTGACACGGTGCTCTTTATGGCTTGCGAGCGAAGTGATTTGGGTTTTTCTAAAGGATAAGAACAATAAAATGAGACATAAAGTGTCAGATTTTTGGAATAAAGTGTAGAAGGCTAAGGAGATATGGCATAATTGAACAATACATAACACGCTGAACTCCTATTCAAAGTAAACATTACTGCTGGTACACAAAAGAGTGTTTAGCTTAGTGCAGACTAAAAACTGTAAGAAATGCACAGCTTGGCTCTTCGACTGTGAAAAAAGTTCAGTTTTTTATGTATTCAACATACAAGATAGGATGCAACCATCAGTGAGATTTGGTGGCCACAGGCTGTTTCTTTTCTCTTTTTCAGCCTTTAGAGAGGGAGGCAATGCACTGGATAGGAAAGATAGATACCACTCTCTCTCTCTCTGTGTTCACTCTGTGTTCACACCCACCTTGTGATGACTGCTGCATGTTAGTAAAATCCTGATGTCCACAGAGTATAGCACTGTCACTCCTCTTGGTCTGATGATGCTTGGGTTGGATGCTGACAGAGAGGTGGGACTGGGTGGTGCGAACACTGGCTGCTTTTTTCATCCTGATGGTGTTACCGTGGTGTTCTTTTCTGGTAAGGTGGTTGGAGCCGATTTTGTCCAGTATGCCTTTGGCATTTGCTCTGGCAATCACCTCCTGTGGTGCCTCTTTGACTGCTGGCTCAGGCTTTTGAGAATTGACAAAAGCATATAGACATGAAATGTACAAATTTCATGAACATTTATTGATGGACATTCTTATTCTAAGTGATTATCATGGGGGGGGAAAATTATTTGGGTGCCTCAAGAAGTACAATTTAAGCACTGAATTGTATTTCTGTAACAGTATTTAATGGTTATTCTAAAAATACATTTGTTGACCATAACAAAAAATGTATTTTGTAGATGTTGCAGACCTTGTCTATTACTGGAGGAGAGGAGAGGAGAGGAGAGGAGAAGAGAGGAGAAGAGAGGAGAGGAAGCCACCATGTCCTTGCTGCTGGCTGCAGGGTCACCTGCTGTCTCAGCAGCATCCCAGTGCTCTCCTCAATGCCTGAATTATTCACAAGCACAGTGCACACTACAGGGACATGCAGCCTGCGTGAGTCTTTGTGTGTATTTAGTTTTTTGAGCGGTTGCTTGTACTTTAATGCAAATGCATTTAGGCGTTTACACAACCTGTCCATAATTCAATGTATATTCTCTGTATATGTGCAAAGATACAGTGTCAAAGTGGGAATTTTGCACATGTGACCCCATGTGCTTCGATGCACTCTACACATGCAGGTAAACATTGTTTTAGAAGCACCACAGTAATGCAGTCTTTGGTGGACGCCCTGAACTTCACTGACGCTAACTCATACAGACAGGGGGGGCGCTGAATTATTCAACAGATACTCTCCCTTGCCTCCGTTTCTTCCCCCTCACCTCTGTAAATCTCACTTCTCCTCCATCTCCACTAACCAACTATGCCATACTCTGTAAATCTCTCATTTCCGTCTACTCTCTGCCAAACTTAGCTGCCACAGCAGTTCCTGCATCTGAACCCATTATTTGGTTAACATTTATGTCCAATATCATTACATCTAATATATCTTGGCAACAGCATCCAAATTTATGAACAAAGAAGAAGATAAAGACAAAGTTAAAAGTGGAGGGCTCTGAATCTCCTGTTAATACTGTCCAAATTAATCCTTCAGCAGTAGCAATTTTTTTTAGAGAAAGGTCCACCTGTGATGTGCATCACTTTCTCGGGAAATTAGGCCAGAAACACATCACTTGAACGTCTTTATTGTCCCCAGCTGTTCCTGCTCATAAAAAAACTTCACTGGGCACCGCTACGACAGCCAATATATGCCAGACAGCATTCAAACACTTATATAATTGCTATTTTTATGATGCTTTTCAGTGTGCCACAATAACTTTTGATTAGCTGAGTTTATTGCAGGTATGGAGAGAAAAAAAATCATGTTTGAGGTACCATTACAGCACTTTGATTATCTTTTCATTCCTATCTGTGGAGGTATAAAACATGATGGATGGTCAGAGAGAAACAGTGCAGGAGCGCTCCGTCACACCCAGTGGGGGTAAGATGGCTTAATAACCTCGCGCTGGCATCAAAAGCATAAAAGCAGATTTCATAATGTCGGGGGTACGAGGCTATATTGTGAATTATGAGGACGTGGGGAAGACCGGTCACAAACACTTGATGAGAATTGCTGATGCACCTTTACCAAACAACCCTGAAGATCCAGTGCAACACAAGCGCACCTGCAGCCAGTTTGGGCAGAGTCTCTCTAAAGAGCCACCTACACAAATAAACGAGGGCGAGGAAGACAGCAGAATAGCCAAAGAGAAAAAAAGGAATATGGATTGGAGAGCAGATGCGTTTGAGGGAGAGTCTTTATTAAGCAATCAAAGCCTGTGACTACAAACCACAATAGAATTAGAGAAAGACAGAGCGCATCCCAATTACCAGTGTTCATAGAAAAGTCTGAAAATTATCAAAGCTCCTGTCAAAGACATTGTTGAAATTACGGCAACAAAACTAAATCCCTTTTCCTGCCTTTTTTTTCTCCTTTGGGCTGCAAAATGCAAGATTTGACTCTAACAGCTTGCTCACAAGCTGACTTTGGCCTCTCTCACTCCTCTCATGTTGAGACTTATGTGTTTGTGTTCTTACAGCAGGTTCAGACAATGTTCTCTTTCTTCACCTAAATCTCACACCTTCTGTCTAGATGCTGAGTACACCAGGAAAAGACGCCTGCATCTGTGACCCAACATTCTCATTTCCTCTAGCACCCTGACCTCCTTAGACCCCTTCTTTTCCTTTTCTCAAGAGTCTCACGAAGTGCCTGTCACACACTGTGATCCTCATTTTCACCCAATCTCAACTTCTGCTGCTTTGTCCCCGTGTACCGTCTGCCTTCTCTCCAAATATAATAATAACTCAAAGGGTTCAGTTTCCTGGCAGTAACTTGTTTTTGACAGACCGCAGCCAGCTCAGTGTATCTACTTCATCACAATTCCCCACACTAATAAGCTTCACCAATTAAACTTATTTCACTGTTGTCTGTGTTTATCTATGGGAGAGCCAACTGGCTCAGGGGGAGAAGAACAAGATATTTTCTCTGCAGACATAAATAAGGGATCACCCAATCTATTCTGTCTGTGCTTGTGAAAACCATACACACACAACCTCTGTCGGTACACAGCATTTTCATTTTGAAGGCTCAATAAACTGTCAGGCAGTCTTACAAAAGTCAGCAAAATGACACCCTATATGACACCCTGGTATCATACTGGTGAAGGTCCAGGACTAATGATGGAACTTTTCTGTCACTTGAAACCAGACAGTTTGCCAGTGACGGATGCTACAGTATTGTGCAAAAGTCTTAAGTCACCCTTCATTTTTTTATATTTTGCTCGGAAAATGGGAACTAGGTGAGGTGATTTAGGAAACTGCCATTTCCTCTTTTTACTGTGTCCATTTCTCCAGAACTTTTTCTCATATTGCGTATGATTAACCCTGAATGGGGAAACATTCACCTGTATGTTTTAGTAGCTTATTGAGAATAGGGACAGCGATGTTCTAATATTTGAACAGTTAAAGTCCATTATACTCTATAGTGACAGTAATGAATGGCAGATTTAAATATACAGCAACATCTATCACCTTTTTTCATTATTGATTCATCTGTTTATTACGAAGGAGTATTAGGGACACATTAAGAAAAAAAATATTATTGTTCATTTTGAGAATAAAGTCGAAATGTGGAGATTAAAGTTGTCAAAACAACTGCCACACCTGCTATACCCTCTAAAAAAATGTCTTGTGTTGATGGATTAGTGAAATCGTACTTCAGAATCTGTTTTAGTAACAAGGAAATTATTGCACCAAATCACAACAGCAACCTCAAGGTGCTTTATATTGTAAGGTAAAACCCCAACAATCAGACAATCCCCTATGAGCAAGCACTTGGCGACAGTGGGAAGGAAAAACTCTCTTTTAACAGGAAGAAACCTCCGGCAGAACCAGGCTCAGGGAGGGGCAGCCGTCTGCCGGGACTGGTTGGGGGTGAGGGGAAGAAGACAGGGCAAAAGATACACTGTGGAGGAGAGCCAGAGATGAATAATAACTCATGATTAAATGCAGAGTGGTGTATAAACACATGGTGAGAGAAGGAGAAACTGGAGGGGAACTGGTCTCTCCAAAAAAGAAAAGAAATGAGACACTGTGAGTCTCTCCTTTCTTTCCTGAAGAACGGAGAGACTCTCAGAAACAGTACTGTTAGATAAACTATCATCTCTGGTTTTGCCGAATTTGTTGCTCATGAACACGGCCCAATTTATGTCTAAGTTTGATGGTCATATTATATGAGGGACTGTCACTTGGCATCAGTAGCATTTTGCAAGTAACTGTAAAACTTTACCATTAGTTGAAAAACTTGAATCTGGAGAGGTGTTGATTTGTGGACCCCTTTGGTGACCCCAGTACAGGTGGTCTGAACCGGCTCTCTACCTAAAAGGGTCTAAGCCTGCTTTGTGAGTATTAACCAGCAAAGATTCAGAACTTGGATGTAGCCGGTTGGGGGAGGGAACTCGCCCAGCACTCACTGCCTTCTTTTTCCCAGATGTCTACCCCGCCTACTCTGATAAAAGTCCAGCTTTGAGTAGCCTTGCAAGCCGGTATTTATCGGTCACACACGTTACAGGAGCTTCCCTCTAAATCAGGCTCTTGGTATAACTGGGTTGAATTTAGTAGCCTAGACAAAAGGCTCCAGGGATTTGTTAAATTTAAGGGGCTGGAAATAACCTTTAAGAACTATTTATATACTATTTATATAGTACAATACTCTGTTTATTTAAGCAATTTTGGCAGGGGCAAAGCAAACAGCTTAATCAGTTAATAATAATCACATAATCCAATCAGTTTAAAATTTAGAATTTTAAAAAAAAGGAAAAAATTTTAAAACTTAAAATAATCTAATCTGAACTGTTGCTAAATATCCACTACTGGTTTTGATAAGGTTTTAGGAGAGGAGAAAGATTACCACGGCCATTGATAAATCCTTTCCCTAAGCCGCACAGTTGGATGAAATCCGTTTGAAGGTCAAAACTCCTTACAAAGTTACCAAAACTTCCTCTAAGTTCCAATCCAATATTATCCACAGTGGGTTGAAAAAAGTGAAGGTTAAATCCGTTGGGTTCCTTGCTTTCTAAAATCCACTGTGAATCTTCAAGGTCTTCTTATCCTCCGCTCACGAAAACCCCGGAGATAACAACAAACTTTATTTATGTGCTGTTTATATAATCTCTATCTTCCTCTGATGACAACATATCTCCAGATTGTTAGCATCCAATCACTCGTTGACACTTAATGTCACCAGATATCAGCCACTCCTTGGTATTCTCTCCCCCTCCCTCACTTAAGCATTACCTCATCCTCATATATTAGGATATTTATATTTGAGTTATTGTATTATTAGAGCTATTTGTAACATTTTGTAATTTGTAATATATTGTATTATTTAATATTGGTATTTTAACTTGTTAATTACTTTCTTACTGTCCTGGAGCAACTGTAACCACATAATTTCCTCAGGGATTAATAAAAGTATTCTGATTCTATCACCTTTCACCCAGAAAAGGATGTTATGTATATCTTATATCTTATATAACGATTACATCACCTTTCTTCAACTTGCATAATTTCAACACAATTTCTTATCATTTACAATTAGAAATACATTGTTTCTCTTTATCTCACTCCATATACTTTTTATGCAGCTTTTCTCCGGTCTCAAGGACAGAAGAGTACACACCCACAGACATAGACAGACACAAACAGCCTCTTCACTAAGAAGTTAAATATTCAGCAACAGTCCATTCTAATGATCATTCTCTTTTCTATTCAACATACTGATCAGACACTGATTCAATTTTGATTAGATTTCTGATTTGATTTAAGCAGGAATAATTATTGGCAAAAGCACACACAGATAAACTCTGTTATAGCAGTCTGTATTTCATCACATCTCCAAAGGCTAGATTTGAGACCTTTTACTCCCCTCTTGATGCAGATGAGAGGCAAGCTGCGGGGGGGCTTCAGCCTGGTCTCTTGACAGAGGTCATCTAACCGTCTTTCAAACCTTACTTACAAGCTTGGTGCAAATCAACTAGAACATCCTAGAACCCTTTTAAGTGTTACAGGAAATTATTTGAGAAATTAGAATTATTGGTGGTGTACATATTTTTTTAAGCAATGAATAAACGAGAATGTAAAAATAAAAAGTTGGCCAAACTTAGTTTTCGCACATGCTCTTTATTTAAGAAACTGGACTAGAAAAAAGGAGACAATCAGGCTACTGGCTTACATTATTTCCCTGGACAACTACCCCTAAACTACTAATCAGCTCTTCAATCCTACAGATGATGGGAGTGCATTAAGAATTGGGCTTTCTTCTTGCCACCAAGAACAGATCATTTGGGGCCAGATTTATAACTCCAGTTCCAAAAAAGTTTGGATGCTTGCTATGAAAATGTAAATAAATACAGAATGGAATGACTTGTAAATCTCATAAATCATATTTTATTCACAGTGGAACATAGACAACATAGCATATGTTTACACCGAGACATATTTTATTATTTAATTTAAAATATTAGGTCATTTTGAATTTGATGGCAGCAACACGTCTCAAAGTTGGGAGGGGGCAACAAAAGGCAGGAAAAGTAATTGGTACTGAAAAACAGCTGGAAGAACATTTTGCAGCTTATTAGGTTAACTGGCAACAGATCAGTAACATGATTGCTATAAAAATTGCATTTTAGAGAGGCAGAGTTTCTCAGATGTAAAGATGGGTAGAGGTTCACCAAACTACAAAAAACTACATCTATAAATTGTGGAACAATTTCAGGATAATGTTTGTCAACTAAAAAATGTGAAGACTTTAAATATCTCATCTACAATACAGAATATCATCAAAAGATTCAGAGAATCTGGAGAAATCTCTGTGCACAAGGGACATGGACGAAAATCGATATTGGACGCCCATGATCTGCAGGCCCTCACCTGGCACTGTATTAAAAACAGACATAATTCTGTCATGGAAATCACTGCATGAAGTCAGGGAACACTTACATAAATTGTCTGCGAACATAGTTTGCTGTGCCATCCACAAATGCAGGTTAAAGCTTTACATGTAAGGAAGAAGCCATATGTGAAGATAATCCAGAAAGACTTCTCTGGTCCGAAGCTCATTTAAAATAGATTGAGGCAAAATGGAAAACTGTTCTGTGGTCAGACAAATTGAAATTTAAAATTATTTTTGGAAAACATGAGCACTGTATTTTTGTGAAGTCTGTGTGAAGCTGCAGGTTATTTAGTCATGGAGTTCCTCACAGCTCTGTGCTGGGATCAGTATTTTTTTTTTTTTTTACAGTATACATGTATACAGTATACTTAGGCTTATTATTATAAGACACAGCATACATTTATATTGCTATGCAGATGATACTCAGTTATATTTATCTATGATACCAGCTGACACAAATCAATTAAACTACAGGCATGTCTTAAAGTCATAAAGGCCTGGGTGACCTGTGATTTCTTCTAAATTCTGACAAAACTGAGGTTATTCTACTGAGCCATAAGAATCTCAGAAACATGGTGTCTAATTAGATACTTACTCTGGATGGCATTAGCTTGGCCTCCAGTAACACTGTGAGGAATCTTGGAGTCATTTTTGACCATGTACTTCAACACGTGCATTGAACAAATATGTAGGACTGTGTAATATCACTAAAATGAGAAACTTCCTGTCTCAGAGGGATGCTGAAAAAGTAGTTCATAAATGTAGGCTGGACTATTGTAATTCCTTTATATCTGGCTGTTCTAGAAGTTCCCTAAAAAGCCGTCAGTTGATCCAAAATGCTGCAGTGAGAGGACTAACAGGGACTATAAAAAGAGAGAGATCATATTTCCCCTATATTAGCTTTTCTTCCTTGGCTCCCTGTTAAATCCAGAATTGAATTTAAAATTCTTCTCACAAAAACGGTCTTGAAAAATCAGGCTTCATCATATCTTAAAGACCTCATCGTACCATATCACCCCAATAGAGCACTTCGCTCTCAGACTGCAGGCTTGTGGTTCCTAGAGTTTTTAAAAGTAGAATGGGAGGCAGAGCTTTCAGCTTTCATGCCCCTCTCCTATGGAACCAGCTCTCAGTTTGGTTTGAGGAGACAGACACCCTCCCTATGTTTAATATTAGACTTTCCTTGTTAATAAAGCTTATAGTAGGGCTGGATCAGATGACCCTGAACCATCCCTTATTCATGTTGCAATAGGCCTGGGCTGCTGTGGGGCTTCCCATTTCTTTTTCACTCCCTCTTCATGTGTCTTACACACCACTACACACTAGAGTCTTATTAGATTTTGTCTTCTCTCTCCCATAGTGTGTGTTTGGCCTGGCTGCCTAAGCTCTCCTTTTCTCTCTTCTCTTTCCCCTCACCCCCTTCCCCTCACCCCCAACCAGTCACAGCAGATGGCTGCCCCTCCCTGGCCCTGGTTCTGCCGGAG
>VUQS01024415.1:5238-19661 GCA_015108495.1 Heterochromis multidens | reverse complement strand
TTCCTTCCCACTGTCGCCAAGTGCTTGCTCATAGGGGGTCGTCTGATTGTTGGGGTTTTCTCTGTATTATTGTAGGGTCTTTACCTTACAATATAAACTGCCTTGAGGAAACTGTTGTTGTGATTTGGCGCTATATAAATAAAATTGAGTTGAATTGAATTGAGTTGAACTTGCACATCTAAGACCCCTGAAGGTTCTTCACGACATCAGATATTATGACGCCATCACGTTGCTCGGCATCCATCTAGCAACAGGCTAAAGTGACCTGTTTTTAGCCTTTATGCACCTGCAACACCTTATGAAATTATCCTACCCTTTGAATTTCACAACAATAACGTCATTTATATCCACTAAAGTTGAATTATACATGAATAGCAACAAGCTGAAATGACCCATTTTTAGCCAATAAACATCTACCACCCCTATTTTTATTTATTTATTTACATCAGTTTGCCAACACCCTGAACAGGCTAACCAATACTGCAGCATGGGCATGTACTACTGATGATAATATCAAGGAACTAACACAGACACATAGTCAAGTCAAGTCAGTTTATTTATATAGCATATTTAAACACAACAGACGTTGACCAAAGTGCTGCACAATGAGTAAAATCGAATGATTTCAGAACAAAAAAGGATATAAAAATAATTGTTTCATAAATAAATATAGAGTAAAAATATAAAATCATAACTAAACAATAAAAATTAATAAAAGTAAAAGAGATGCACTGGAGAAAATGGCACTGTAAGTTAAAGCTAGTTTGGAGCTGAAAAAGCTCATGAAAAGAAATATGTTTTCAGTTGGGATTTGAAGATTGTTAGTGAGGTAGATGACCTAATCTGAGGAAGGAGACGATTCCAGAGTTTTGGGGCTGTAACTGAGCTGCTAGATGACATGGAGCGAGCCCATATAAGCACTTTTATGTTAGCAACAATATTTTAAAATGGATCCTATACTTCACAAGAACCCAGTGCAACAACTTAAGAATGGGTGAAATATGATCGCGCTTCCGTGTACCTGTCAGGAGTCTAGCAACTGCATTTTGAACCATTTGCAGTCGTGTTATAAGTGTTTTGCTCAATCCAACATATAACGAGTTGCAGTAATCCAATATAGATGTAACGGAAGCATGAATGATTTTCTCTAGGTCATTAATAGAAAGAAATTGGTTTAACTTTAGTTAAAAGTCTTAAACGAAGAAAGCTAGCTTTAACAACTGCTTCAACCTGTGAGTAAAATTTAAGAGTCAAAGATAACACCAAGAATTTTTACCTGTAGTTTAAGAAATGATGCCAGGGGCCCAAGATCTGAAGGGATAGTGGAAAATGTAACTGCCTGCCGATGAGTGGGATGAATCACTAAAATTTCAGTTTTATTTTTATTGAGGTTGAGGAAATTGTGTGAGAGCCAGATTTTAACCTCAGCTAGGCAGCAGGTTAAAGAATTTGCAGAGATGTTGGAGCCGGGTTTAAGAGGCAGGTAAATGTGGGTATCATCTGCATAAAAGTGGCAAGCAACATGATGTCTTTTTAAATATAGACCCAATTGGTAGCATGTATAATGAAAACAGAACTGGACTGAGAATTAAACCTTTTGGGTACGCCACAGGTAAAGGGGACAGTGTTAGAAGAATAACTGCCAATGCTAACGGAAAAGAACCTGTTACTCAAACAAGAACCAGTTCAAGGCAGTGCCACAAACACCAATACAATGCTCAAGACGAGAGATCAAGATGTTGGGCGGACCATATCCATCTCTGAACCCTGCCTATCATTTTGATTTCACCTTACACACCTATAGATGTTCATGACTGTATCTTGTACTGTTGCAACTCCTATTATATTGACAAAATCTGTCCACAAACAGACATATAGACTAACCCCTGCCAAAGTACTCAAAGCGTCCTTTGTGTTAGTGTACAGTAGGCATCTCCAAGACCACAGTTTTCCATAATTCTCTTTCTCTCTCTCTCTCTCTCTCTCGCTCACACACACACACACACACACACAAAGTGAAAAAAATACCAGCTATGTTATCACATCTTGTAAAAACAAGTCAACAAAAGCTCTGTGTGCAGTCTGTCTGAGTGTATGTGTTAAACTCAAGGCACAGTTTATTGTAATTTTAATAAGACAGGCAGAATGACAGCAGTAATTACCAGCCGCAATAAATGAAAGCCTGGTTGGTTTAGTTTTCACCTTGTGAGTTTGTATGTGTACGTATGCACACATGCAGAGACAGACAGGGAGCTGTAATTTTGAAAAAAAAAAAACCCCAAAAAAACCAAACAGCCCTGGAATTTGCTGTCAAGTGGCCACAATTTGATACACTAAATATGAAGTGACACAACATGTTTGTCAGCCAAAAATTTTTTAAATAAAACTGGGACTTCCTCAGAAATTTCGCTGTCTTACTCAGGTTCATCTGTTAAAATGCCTCATTCGGACTTGTGTGACATGAACATCAAGTTTTGTTGGATTCAGGAAATTCATGATTAATACCCCCTTGAGACAGGGGTGGATCATGCAGCAAACTTGTCATTTATTCTACAACTGTGTATCTTGTAATGGAATGAAGTAGCCTGATAATTTCAATGCCGTATTGTGCTCTAATTTACTGTTACAGATCACTAGCACCGCTATTGTTTGCTTGTGTGTGTATGCATTTGGTTGTGATCTGTGTTTTTGAGCTCAAGGTATCGCCCTGTGTGAAATATATGGGGTGTGGCTATATAAGTGGCCTCCTCCTTAGCCCTACCCACTCCCTTGCTCTCTCTCGTGACCTAGCCTTTGTGCTTGATTTCTGTTCCTTTTGGTTGCATGTTTTCTTGTTTGTTAATAAATGACATCTATCAGAGGATAAACAGGTGTTGTGTTGCTGCCTTTACGAGCCAACTGTAACATAACTTACAAAATATCATTTAATAATGCAACTCTAACTGTGTTTGTTCCAGCCCCCTCCTCCTCAATTACATGCCATGTTTACTTATTTGTCTAAGTTGTAGAGCAAGTATTTAACAAATAATTTTTTATTGCTTGGCAGAATACCAAATATTGTATCAGTTACCCTTTAAAGTAAAGTACACAAAAACTTGCAGAATTACTAAAACAAGAGAAACAAAATATTGACGAATAGCCTCAAATATCTGCCTATTCATTGGAGCCAGTTGAATATATTACTGCTATTTAATGACCATGTGAACGCTGATTAAAATAGCAGGATGAATTGTATGTATAAAGATATTTTTGCTTCAGTCAAGGACAGAACTTCACATTACAGATGAACAGTGATGCAAAACATTCAAAGAAAGTACCCTAAGAACTTGTTAAGGCAAAGAAATGGACTGTTCTTAAATGTTTGAGGCAGTCACCTGACCTTAACCCAATAGAACATGCTTTTTACTCACTGAAGGCAGAAGGAGACACAGACAAGCACAAGCTGCAGGAAAGGCTTGGTAAAATATAGTACTGTACAAAGGTCTTGAGACACCCTCATTTCTTTATATTTTGCTAGAAAAATGGGAACAAAGATTTGTTAAAACATCTGCAAATATACATGGAAATACAGTATATGAGGCAAAAACAGAGTTTGTACAATTCTAACAAGCTTGAAGGTCAGTATTTGGTATGACCACCTTTATTCTTTAACACAGCCTGAACTCTCTTTAAGTAGTCTTCAGGAATAGTTTCCAGGCTTCATGAAGGAAATGGTTGGCCAGGTGGCCCGTGGCAGGGACAAAGCAGTTCAGGGAGTTGGCCGGGAGGCCAGTGACAGAGACGACACGCCTCAGGGGGCCAGCAATGGAAGGGAGCAGTTCTGGGGGGCAGCCAGGAGGCCAGCAACAGAGATGGAGCTTGGCTGAAGGCCAGCGTCATTGGAAGTGACGGGACTCCTCAGGAGGCTTGGTCGGAGGCCATTGACGGCGTGGCCAGAGGCCGACGACGGTTAGTGAAGCTGGACCCCTCTGGTGGCTTGGCCACCATGTTGTCGGTGGCATGGAGTGCTGATGGCGGAAGGCTTGTTTCCTTTTGGAAGAGGAAGGAGGGGGAGCGACAGTAGCAGATGAGGAATTCATCGAAAAGAATTTCAGTGTCTGCTGGGTCCATTGTTTGGTTGTGTCGTTCTGTCATATTGCAGTGGAAAGTGTGGACCCAAAATGCAGACTTGGATGATGGAATTGATTTCCTCACCCCCAACCGGTCGCGCCAGATGGCTGCCCCTCCCTGAGCCTGGTTCTGCCGGAGGTTTCTTCCTGTTAAAATTTTGTTTTTCCTTTCCACTGTCGCCAAATGTTTGCTCATAGGGGGTCATCTGATAATTGGGGTTTTCTCTGTATTATTGTAGGGTCTTTACCTTACAATACGAAGCGCCTTGAGGTGACTGTTGTTGTGATTTAGCGCTATATAAATAAAATTGAATTGAATTGAACTTAATTGAATTGAATTGAATTTGGGTCTAGAAGAAGTCCAATAAGTGGCAGAAAACACTGTCTGTAAATCCAAACTGGGGAAAAACTCACAAATTAATGATAACAAGACAGGGGAAGTAAAACTTAATACCAAACACAGGAAAGAACTAACTAGCAGAGTAAAACAGTAAATAAGTAACAAACAGGGCACAGAGATGAAGACTTAACAAGAAACAAAATGACACTGCAACAAATAAGTAAATATAAACCACTACTCAAGGTGTAAACAGAACCCAGAATACAAAAGTAACCACAACTAAGGACTAAAAACCCAAAAGATAGCCTAAAATACAAAACTCAAAGAACCATAAACTTTAAGGAACTCAAAACACTGGGTCAAAGACCCAGGACCATGACAGCTGAATTAAAGCTCAGAGTCTATGCTTCAATATTGTACCAAAACAGTAGAGGTTTCTGACAGAACTTCTCCTATTTACAAGGTGCAAGGAGAGAAGTCTGAAGAGGCTAAAACTCCAGCAAAATATGTAGTGTAAATATAGCAACCTATCACTTGACTGACTCTTTGGTCAAGCAATAAAGTTGTTATATATGCTACACAGTGTTGCTAGAGCTTTGAACTCTTCATCCAGCTCTTCAATCACATCTTGATTGCTTTATTTCAAATGCTGGTGGTGATGATGGTACTGTACAGAGGCAAAAATACATAAAACTGAGAACCACCTCTGTTGTAAATACAAAACAGTAGATGTGATGTCTAGACATGTCTACAGGCAGGTGTCTACAGAGCCATATTTTGCCTCTAAAAATGGCAGTAATTCCTAAACAGTTCATGCAACAGTTTTGTTAAACCCCTTGAATTAAAGCTAAAAGGTTGCACTTCAATCACATTTTTACTTGATTTGATTTAAAATTCATTGTGGTGGTGTACGGAGGCAACATTACAAAAAAAAGGACCTAACTGTATATTGTAGTTACCTGCTGTAGATGTCGATCAATGTTTAACTACTTAAGTGTAAACTTCAAATAGTTTAATCTTCACCGTTGTATTATATGTTATACAGTCTATAAGTCTGTGTGATGAACATACACCATGCTTGTATTGTCACTGTTCTTTGAACACTAAGTATCTCCATAACAGCCCCGTTTTCTGTTCTCTGACAGTGGATTTTGCATCTTCCCCAAGAGCTTAATCTTTCCATCTTTTTAGAAACTTCAAATGAATGAAATTTGGAGATGCATGAAAGATGCATACATGAACAATCTAAAGTAATTAGTATAATTGTATATGCCTCTAAAATGTAGTGGAAGTATAAAGCTGTATAGAATTGAAAAACTCAAAGTATATGTGCAAGAGTTTCTTATTGAGCAGCAGTTTACTTGAGTAACCTTAGTTACAGTCCATCACTGGTTTCAATGTATTTTCAGCTGCTGTGGTCACAGAGGATGATGGTGTAGAGGCTATTACCAGATACTGATTACTAATACACTTAGTGTGGTAGTTGCATTTAGTCATTTTCCACATCTGGCTAGACTCATCTTAGGCAATGGTTTGAAAAATCCAGTTTCCAGTTATGTTATTCAATAACTTTCTTTACCTAAATGGTGGCTTTTTATAGCCTTTTTTTTTACTGCCAAGAGCACTGTCTCTTGAAACTGAGTGAATATCTGATTACCATTTGCTTTAAAAAGACAAAAATATACACGCTATTAAGTAGAACCAAAATGTGGGAGCAGTTAAAAGATGCATCCAAGTCAATAGTCAGTACATTTTATCTCTAGAATTAAAGTCTTAAAGTTTGAATCAACTGGGCAGTCTGTAGAGAGAGCCTAAAGGCTGTGGTGGGAAAGCATAACACAATAAAACAGAAGAGCGAATGAAGCTTTGGGGATTGTTTCTCTGTCACCACCAAAATGAAATTAACTTTAAATTTCATATACTTGGTTCATATACTATATTTTGTTGTTTTTTTATATCTGAAAAGACTCAAAACAAATATGTGAACATAAAAGTGCTTCAGGGGGTCAGATCAAGTTTTTTTAAGGAATATGAAGGCAGCCAGCACACAGCACCCCATCAACTATCTACATGTTGTGCTTTGATGTGCATAACTTAAAAATTATTTGATTAATCCACAACATGCGTCCACTGGCAGGAAGAAGATTTTTCTTTTTTTTCCCTCTAAAGCTCGGCGAGCACTCCTCTTTGGTTTGCCAACTAATTCTCTGCAGAGCTTACAGAACATTTTAATAGACAGTTTGACTGCCTGTTTCTGTTCAAGGATTTCACAGTGTTATCAAGGACACTTTGTGCTCACGAGGGTATTTATAGGCTCTGTTCTCTGTGTGTGTGTACGTGTATGTGCTGAAGCATGAATGCATGATCTCAGTTATCCCAGTCAAATGGAGCTCGAGAGGCAGCAGCACAGGTATTCTGTACCATTCTCTCATCATTCATGTTATATGTTCATAGAAGTGAGCTGTAGGTGCAGATTTCTCACTAGCTCTCTTAACTTTTCTCTATTGTAGGAGGCCATTCTTTGTTTTATTCAGCCTTCCCTTCATGCCTCCTTCCACTCTTTACATAAATTACTCAATCCCCCTTCAGCTCCCTACTCATTCCATTATTCTCCTCATCAGTCTTTTCTTCTGCCTTCCTGTCCACCTACAATATCTGTTGTTTTTTCATACTATTTCCACAGAACCATCATCATTTCTCTCTGAGCTCCTCATCGATTTCTTTTTCCACTCTGCGCTGCCTCTCATCTTCTCCTGTCTTTGTTTCTCTCCTACCCACCACCAGTTAAATAAACCTTGCCAATTGCCCTCTCTCTCACTATCATAAACAGATTTGGCCTGAGGGCATCTATGATCTTTTTTTCTGCTCCTCTTGAAGAGCCAGAGGCCATGTCAACACCAAGGCCAGCAAGCACTGTGCACGCTATGCATCCATACTTATGCATGGTAACTCTTCAGAGATGGAACGATTTTAAATTGCCAGCCTGAGCATGTTTATGGCTCTGTGAACAACATTAATCAAGGCATTTGATAGATCATAACTTAAATCACTGGGTACAGTGATGACATAAAATTTTAGGTGCCTATCATTGGTTAATCCCAGTAGGTAAGGAAAACTGAAATGACATTGACATGTTTATATAGCATGCATACCTGATAAGTTGAGGATTAAATAAGATAACATTAGATGAAGTTCAAGCACTACATTAAATGTCAGAGTGGCACAGACTCTACATCAAGCATTGGATACATCTAGCCTTATTATACATTTATAATGCATTTATTTAGCATTTTGAAACTTCAGTATAGGACAAATATATCACCATGTGTATGACTGTATCAGGTTTGTTTTGATGTTGATTTAGGGAAATTATTTTTTACAGCAAATGTATGTGCATTCTTTATATGATTATAGCATCTTTCTCATTTGGTTTGTAAATAAATTAGACAGTACAGTTTGCATTGCCCATTCATCTCAGTGTACAAACTCACTGAACACTTTATTAAGTACACCTTGCTAGTACCAGTTTCTTAACTCCTTAATGCATCATGGCACAGATTCAACAAGGTGCTGGAAACATTGCTCAGAAACTTTGGTCCATGTTGACATGAAAGAATCACACAGTTGCTGCAGATTTGTGATCTGCACATCCATGATGTGAGTCTCCCATTTCACCACATCCCAAAGGTGCTCTGTTGGATTGAGATATGTTGACAGTGGAGGCCATCTGAGTACAGTGAACTCATTGTCATGTTCAAGAATTTGAGATGAGGTGATTTGAGCTTTGTGACATGGTGCTTTAGCATGCTGGAAGCAACCATCAGAAGATGGGTATACTGTGATCAAAAGAGGATGGACATGGTCAGCAACAAACAATAATGTTCGGGGTTTAAACAATGCTCAGTTGGTACTAAGGGGCCCAAAGTGTGCCAAAAAATATCCCCACCACCATGACCAGCCTGAACTGTTGATACGAAGCAGGATGGATCCATGCTTTACACCAAATTCTGACTCTATCATCTGAATGTTGGAGCAGAACTCAAAACTCATGAGACAAGGTAACATTTTTCCAATCTTCTGTTGCCAAATTGTGGTGAACTGTGCAAACTGTATCCTCAGTTTCCTGTTCTTAGCTGACAGGAGTGGTACCCAGTGTGGTCTTCTGCTGCTGTAGCCCATCTGGTTCAGGGTTTGGCATGTCTTGCATACAGACATGCTCTTCTGCATATTTTAGTTGTAAGTGATTATTTGTGTCATTTTTGCCTTCCAGATCACAGCTGTCTGGCCATTCTCCTCTGACCTCTGGCATCAACAAGGCATTTTTGCCCAGAAAACTGCTGCTCACTGGATATTTTCTCTTTTTCTGACTGTTCTCTGTAAACCCTACAGATGGTTGTATGGGGAAATCCTAGAAGATCAGCAGTTTCTGAAATACTCAGACCAGCCCATCTGTCACCAATAACCATGCCATGCTCTTCCCCATTCTGATGCTTGGTTTGAGCTTCGGCAGATTGTCTCGACAATGTCTACATGCCTAAATGCAGTGCTGACATGTGACTGGCTGATCAGATATTTGCATTAACAAGTAGTTTGACGGGGGTACCTAACAAAGTGGCTGGTGAGTATATGTACTGCTTAAAGAAATTAAGGAAAACAATTATTGAACAATCTTTTAACTTCAATTTTTGGTGTGATTTTGAATCTAGCTCTCAGAGGATTGATCATTTTGGTTTCCATCCCCCATTGTTACATGATTTTGTTCCCAACAAATTAGTATGTCATTAAAGATTTTCAAGTTGAATATTTCATTCATCCAGATCCAATGTGTGATCTCAGTGTTGTCTAACTTTTTTTGAGCAGTACATATGTATTTATTGGCCATCTGTAATGTTCAAATAGTAGAACAATTTGAGACAAACACAAAAGACATATGATGTGTTGTAAGACCTAAAGCTCTACTTACACTGAAATATAATTCTGGTTCATGTCAACTTGATGTATTTCCCATTAACCTGGGACTACATGGACAAAGTCACTGTTGTGGCAGTATAAGTTATGCTAATTTTGCATTTTTTACTTCTACTGTACAGATTTAAATTAAACATCACATAAACTGGCGACTAGTGCAAGCTTACCTGCAGCTTTCCAGAATAATTTTAAATGCCCATCAGACTTGCTGTTTGACTTAACAATAGTAATTCAGTTCAATTCAATTCAATTCAATTCAATTCAGTTTTATTCATACTGCGCCAATTCAGCAGAACCAGGCTCAGGGAGGTGCAGCTATCTGCTGTGACCTGTTAGGGGTGAGGGGAAAGAGAAGAGAACAGAGAGAGATGGGACAAAAGGCAAACTATAGGAGAGAGAATTATGATATAATTATCATTAATAATTACTAATGATCCAGCCCATTCTACTTTTAAAAACTCTAGGAACTCTAGTAAGCCTGCAGTCCAAGAGCGAAGTGCTGTTAGGATAGTAAGGTACTATGAAATCTTTAAGATTTCTTGGGGCCTGATTATTCAAGCCCTTGTGTGTGAGGAGAAGGATTTTAAATTCAGTTCTGAATTTAACAGGGAGCCAATGAAGAGAAGCCAGTATGGGAGAAATATGCTCTCTCTTTCTAGTTCCAGTTAGTACTCTCACTGCAGCATTTTGGATCAACTAAAGGCTTTTCAGGGAGTTTTCAGAGAGACCTGATAATAATGAATTACAATAATCCAGCCTAGAAGTAATAAACTAGTGAAGCATGAACTAGCTTTTCAGCATCACTCTGAGACAGGATGTTTCTAATTTTAGAGATATTGCATAAATGAATGAAGGCAGTCCTACATATTTGTTGAATATGCACGTTAAAGGTCAAAAATGGTCAAAAATTACTCCAAGATTCCTCACAGTGTTACAGGCCAAGGTGATGCCATTTAAAGGAAATATCTGGTTAGACACCATGTTTCTAAGATTTTTAGGACTGAGTACAATAACCACATTTTTGTCTGAATTTGGAAGCAGGAAATTAGAGGTTACCTTGACAGTAACCAAGATTTTTACTACTGTAAAAATAATGGCAAAAGAATCCCCAAACCTAACTTTTTTTTTCAGAATGCTTACATGTGTCATTGTGGATGGGATGAGCCAACAACAAATTTATTCTAGAGGGCTTTTTGTCCTTTTTACCTTTACATTTTACATAGTGGCACAGTGATAGTAGTAGTACATGGTAAAATAGAATAATTATTTTCTTCCTTAAATTACTGCCAATGACCTACTCTGTATTAGTATATAGAGTGTTTTATAGTTATAGTTTATTTAACTGAATTGCAATGAAGTGTAGACTGCTTCCTTTTTGGTTAACGATTTAATGAATACATTTCAAAGCCCTTCAGAGATGACAAGTTGTTGCACTTTTTATGTAGAAGAAGAGTAATGACAGCATCAAGGGAGCAGGAGAATCAGAAATTTTGAACAGAATGAGAAAAATGTTTAAATAGTAGACATTACTCAAAACACTGTATTATAGTTTGGTCTATCGTGGGTGCTGTTGATGGACAAATTGGTGTCTCTGGGCTCTGTTCTAAAGAATCAGTGGTGCAGAGTGCTGCATTCACGCTGTGGCGGCTGACTTTTTTTGATATTTTATTGCTGGAGGCATGTGGTACAATTGAAGTGTAGTTGGAAACAGGGAGTGATTATGAGGATGTGGTAGAGGCTCACTTCAGTCATCATCAATCAAATTTGCCTTCTTTCTTTCATTTCTAGAGGATTGGTCTCTGCTTCATGGAGCTCAAGTCTGTGACACAGAGCACAGTCGGGAGCAGATTCACAGCAAAAGTTTCTCTCAAGAGGAGACTGATGTGCTTGTGTGGGAGGTGCAGAACTGCTGGGAGTGAATATGTGACACATTAAATTTAATTAGCTTAGATAATATAAAACTGCTCTATTCCAGAACATCTCTTCTAAGAAGGAATCTGATGATACTTGGGCTTTTGGAAGATCAAAAACATACTCCATGTTTAACTCATGATGTTGATGACGTTACAACTGGAAGAACCATTTTTAAAAGCCTAACACTCTTGTTCATCATTAGTCTGAGTGATCTGAGTAAATTCGTGAAATTTAGTGTTCTTTTTTGTATTTATTTGTCTTTAGAGTTATGTAATGTTCATAAGAGTTAGCATTAAGGGTTTTTGTGGAAGTGGGGTGTGATTTCTGGCTCGATTGCAGGTAGAGAAGTGGGGCAGCCATTCAGGGAGCAGTGTCAGGTGGGTTGATTGTTGCACTTGCAGTGTTTGCTGATCACCATCTCCTGTTCATCCAGTAATGTGCTGGGACCACAGCAGTCATGGCAGATGGATGTCCATTATAAAGAATTTCCTTGAGCTACTGTGGTGGAGTTGAGTGCACTGCCCTTTGGGCAAGCTTCAGCAGGGCACATGATTTAACCCTTACATACTGTTTGAGTCAATTTTGATCTGTTGTGAAATTTGACAGCAGTATAAATACTCTAAATGTCATTGTCTTAGCCTGAAATTTTATGTTTTCCCTAACATGACCAATGAAGTGAGAAAAATGAAAATATTTTAAAATTTTATACCATTGTACAAGTACTACAAATTTTTGTACATGTAGGTTGTTTTGGGTCAAATTTGACCTGCACCTATTGAGATGGATTTTAGATCTGCCAGTGTGGCTCAAATCAAGGAAAACTGTGACTTTAAGGGATCTTGAAACTGTGAAAACTGTACATGTCATGTCTGTGTGTATTTTTTATGGGACAGTGGCGACAGAGTTCAAGGGGGACCTTGACACTGTCATGAGAACTGTCTGTGTTACCACCACATTTGCCCAGGTTTCTGCAGAGACAGGCACATGCTGGTCTTTGAAAGAACATGTGGGAATCTGAAAATTGTAAAACAACACAAGAGTGATATGGTGCAAATAATTAAAAGAGGTCATACAGAGGCCTTGAGAGATAGTGCCTTGACACAGACATGAAATTACAGTACTTTGCACCTGCAAGCACAAGCACCGGCAATGTAACAAAATAATCTACAATTAACAAATTCTAATTCTAATTTCTTTCCAATATTGTATTGTAGGGTTTTTACCTTGTAATATAAAGTTCCTAGAGGTGATTGAATTGAATTGAACTGAATTGAAAAGAAAATCTGGTCAAAATTGACCTGTTTGTCCCAAACAGTGTGTGTGAGAGAAAGTGAATGAAAAGTTGGTGACTGTATGAAGTGTCTGAGGGACCCCGTGAGCAGCTGAGGCTATGGTGACAGTTACACCCTTGTAAGATTATTGCAGCACTCATGTTCTGATACCTCTCAGATAAAGAGTCATATGTGTAACTTCATTGTGCACTGAGCTAAGCATTTTTACATGAGAGATCAGAAGAACCAATAATAGGAAAAAACAAGGTGGCTTACACCTCACAGGGTTTGTACATTATGCTGATAGTTATTTATTAAAGAGCCATTTAGTTTAGATACATAGCAAATAAGTAATCTCTTTCAAAAAAATTGTGTGGCTGTTTGCTTTTCAGTTCTGAACATCCCCTCAAGGTTTTTTTTAAGACACAGTAAAATATTCTTCTTTTGAATAAAGTTAATATGTTTATTCAATAGCTAATGTTATTAAAAGTGTATGTGTCATGGTCCTGGGTCTGTGGACCCAGTGTTTGAGTTGTTATGCCTTGTCCTAAGTTTGGAGTATCTTTAGTTTTGTATTTTTGTATCTTGAAGGGTTTTGTTATTTTGGTGTTCACTAGTATATTCCTTGAGTTCCCATTCTGTCTGTCTATGGCTCTCCCACTGGCTCACTCTCTCTCTGTGCCTCTATCCCTCGCTCCCTCTGTCTCTCGCTTTGTGTGTCTCTAGTCTCTGTGTCAAGTTCACATGTCCTAGTCTGAGTCTCAGTGAGAGTGTTGTGTTTCCTGTTTTACTTTGACAGTTTCTCGTCACCTGTGTATTATGTTAAGTTTTGCTTCCTCTCCCTCGTTACTCTTGATTTGCCCCTGTTGTGTTCCCAGCTGTCTCCGCTTGTTTGATTATCCTCCTGTGTGTAGTTAAACCCTTAGTTTTCATCAGTTCCTGGTCGCGTAGTCGTTTCCTCCGTCAGCTGTGTGCTCTGTATCTGTTGCCATAAGTCTAGTTTCTAGTCCTGATTTCTGCTCTGTCACGCCAGAGGTTTATTTTTGTATTTTGAGTTTTGCCTACAATAAATCTGTTCTTAAGTCCACGTTTGCCTCCGGGGTCTGCACTTTGGGTCCTCACTCTGTCTGCCACACAGCCAGAACATGACAGTATGATATCAAATGTTAAATGCAATTTTTTTTCCTACTAATTTCATCAAAAGTCAGTCATTAGTATATATGCTTTGGAACTTCTCACACTTTTGTTAAGTCGCACATTGAATCGTTACTATCCTCATCGATGATTGTGAAAACATCCTTCACGTGTGCACAGACGTCATTCAGCCAGTAAAACCTAAACATTCAGGTGGGGTAACAATTAACAAAACACTTGAAAAAAGAACAGTTTTTTTTTTGTTTTTTTTTAGGTGATTATAACTGAAATATTTCTGAAAATTAATTTGAAGGGATTCCGATTTTATTAACAGATTTATTACTTGATTCTGATGGGGAGCTTGAAAGAGTTTGTTTCGGTTTTGACTGAATTTTGCAGCACAGTGTTTTTGCTCAGAAATGTGCTGTGCTGCTGCACACCTATCACTGCCCTGTGTGGCTAAAAGTTTCACATTGCTAAAAAGTAATAGTTGAGTATGAAAATGAGTTGACTCCTATGAACCTTTACCATCACCATGTCTGAATCCAGATGAACACCACTAGGAGATTTTAGCCTTACATGTTTGACAGGATGTGCCCTTCATCCTGAAAACACTAATGCAGAGGTACCCTCGACTTCAGAGCCTGTAAGAGTGCTAAGTTGCACTGAAGCATGTCCATGACCCCC
>VUQS01024404.1:8448-36748 GCA_015108495.1 Heterochromis multidens | reverse complement strand
TTGATTGGATTATGTGATTTGGATTATCTGCTCATTGCTTTCTGACCTGGATCGGAGTCAAGAAGGGGAAGTAAGGGGACTTTGTAAGGAGTCGCTCGCTTCCTTTTGGATTTCTCCCAGTTCAGCGGGAAGAGGATTTCATCCGTGGCCGGGATGTTCCTTCCTTCCTCCCAAAATCCACACCCAAACCAGTAGTAGACAATTAGCAACAGATTAAGAGTTGATTTTAGTATGATTGTTTCATGTATGGGTCTATATAAGAGAGACATCAGCATTGTCAGAAATTGGATAATTAATTGAAGTGATTTTTATAATTGTAATTGAGCTGTTTGCTAAACCTTGCTAAAACTATGCTAAATAAATTTCCTGTCTGCAGTTAAAGTTAAAGTTGTGGACATTCACTCTTTGGTTCTCATCTAACAGTAAAAGGTTAAGCCTGTGTATATGGTAAACATCAGTTTGAGGTTCTAATAGGTTATTTTAGCCAATTAATTATAATACACACCCTTGAGACCTGTTATCCTGGTCTCTGAATCATTCTTAGCAAATAACAAGTGCCAAAGATCTTAAGAGGAGAGCTGCCGTTAATGGGCGTGGCTGTCAATGGAGTTCCATTAAAGGGTTGCTGGTGGGGTTCATTGTCAGAGGAATTTATGCAGGGTGGGCGCCCAGAAGAAGGTAGTTAGAAGCTAAGCGAGTCTCCTCGCCACCGGCTTAAACTAGTCTCTGTTAGCCTACTAGGGTAATACCCATAGGAGCGGGGACTCTGACCCTTTAGATGGAGAGCCGGTCCAGACCTCCTGTACAGGGGTAACTGGGATCTAACAATTGCCATGTTGAAGTTTCCTGATACTGTTATGGTTATACCAAGGTAGATGTAGCTCATACTGTGTTCAGTGATTTGATTAATTATGGTGAACTGATATTTGTTTTCCTGACATTTGGGTTGTTTTTGAAAAATCACAATATTAGTTTTTTCCCTTCATATTTACTGCCATGGCCTAGTTCAGTTGCTGTAGTCCTTGTTCAATAGGAGACAGTAGAATAAGGTCATCAACATAAAACAGAGATTTCACCTCTCTATCTAGGAGGTAGAGGCCTGAAGCAGTGCGTTGATCCAGCTGAACAGCACATTCCTTTACATACATGTTAAATAAAGTTGGACTTAAATTGCAATTCTCAGAAACCCCTCATCTGTAGTTGAAGAAATCGATTGATTTAATCAATTCATGTCTCTGTCTCTGAGGACTGTTCATATTACCGAACTTCTATAAATTGTAACTAGGGCTTTCTGCTAACAAAACCCTTTACGATTAAAGCCACACACAATTTTTGTGAGACTTTCAACCTGTAATATTTAGGATGAATCCATATGATTGCAGGGATTTAAAAAATCTGAGCAACCACCTGAGTACCATCTTGAAACCTTGAATCAAAGTTCGCTGCTCTGCCAACAAGCTGCAGCACATCCTTTGAGAATATTATAGGTACTGGTACTGTAGCCTGTGGCTATACTTGCATTCCACATATTGATAGAATAGTCTTACCCTATATTTCAGAAGATTTTGAGAGGCTTGGAGTCAAGTTATGATATCTGGATTGTATTTTCCAACGTGCAACTTGAATAGTATTTCAATAAAAGATGAATGTCATACAGTTATACTATTTTATTTTTCTTAGTTTAGTAAAAAATAATTAACTACTTTCTTTTTATTCATTGCAAGAGACTGAATAAGGCCAGACAGGGTCAACCTGATTAGCAGTGGACCGGACTTTCTGCTCAACTATGTGCTGCAGCAACACAGGCAGAAAGGAGCTACTACAGTATTGCTGTGAAAATTAATGTGAAATGGTCTTGGTTTCATCAGTTCTTGTATAATCTAGAGCTGTGTTAGAAAGATGAAATATGGCTTCTTGTACTCTACATAACCTAAAAAAGGTTGAGTTTGAGCTTTAGTTAATTCAAATTCTATACTTTTGATTTCTAATTCCCTTCAGACTGTTGTTTGCTGACTTCAAATATGTACATGTCCCAAAAGGTTTATCGTTGTTGGGTTTCAGCCTGACTTCTATGAATTGTGCAGACGTATAAATGTGCTCTGGCCTCCTCCCTCAAGGCTCAGCAACATAGGTCACTTTGATCTCCAAACACCTGTCTTTCAAGGTTCCTACCTTTTGTGAAATGTTTCTTATCAGGGAGACTAAGGGTGTTGGAGGGAAAGAAAGAAAACCAAGTGCATTAGTGCTTGAACAGCAAATTTCTGGCTAATCCCCCGAACCCCTGCCGATAGCAAGGCTACTAGTACATCATTACTCTTTCATGTGTTGGGCAAGCAGCTGGGTTGTCATCACTGACAGAGAAAGTGTCAAAGTGGATGTTTACATCAATAATTAAAACTGAGGGCTCACTGAGTCATAACAGCTGAGGTTGGGCTGATGTTATACTTTAATATTTCCTACAGTTTGTCCCTGGGCTGTCCATTACCGACACATTTCCCAAAGAGCTTGATTGTTGATGTGCTGCAGCTTGTGATACCAAATCTGTAAGGATAGTTAAGAGATATTCTAGCTCCTTATTTCAGATTTTAAAAAGAGAGAGAGAGAAAAAAAGAAGATAACTCAGAGTAATGTGCTGTTCATTTTAAAGGTGAGTTCAGACCACTGACTGTACTTAAAAGATTGACAGTGATGTCAGTTTTGAAGCTGCTCATTTGGCTTTTGGCCAGCATGTTTGACGTTTGCCGTACCTGACCATATCTAAATAAGAGAGTGGACATTTGAGGGTGTGAGCTAAAGCTAGCCCAGGCTAATTGGCTTGGTTAGTAAGGTGCATTTATAATTTACTTCTATATCAACTTGGATTCTTATTTTGACTAGCTTAGGCTAAAAACAAAATGTATTTATCAAAAACCTGAACAGCCAACTCCTTAGAGTATCTTTTAGTAAAACCGGATGCTGAACAACATAAAACGTCACTTCTCACTCCACAGCTAATAATGCATTGCCTAAAGCCTTAATACACTCTAAACAGGTGAGTCATATAAATGTGTACCCTCTGCACAAATGATGAAATTATGGATTGGGACAAAAAAGCTTTATGCACCAAGACGTAAATACTTAATTTTTTTCTTTGGGCATTTTTACAACGGGATCTGTGTTAATTTACAATCTTCTTTAGAAGCATTTTACAATTGCCATTTTACTTTGGTCTTGGGCTCGCCTTTCAACCAGTACTGTAGGTTGCTGCTTGGTTCAGACTGTTTCAGAGATACATTGGATAAAATAGCAGTGCACTAGTAAATGTGGAAGTAAGTAGCTGTAATTTTGTCTCAGGCAATATAATTTTGGAATAAATCCTAACTCTAATATTTATATGGCCAATATCCTAATTTTAAAGTTAAGCAGAAATGTTTTGTTCAGAAGGTATAAGTTACATTCAGAGAATTACAAAAAAGAAGGATGAGTGGCTTGAATGGAACTGAAGACACAAATTAATTTCTGGATATTTTTAAATTAGACTTGGAATACAGTTGGTGTGGGTGTTGCTAGATTGCTGTGGCTAATTTTTATTGATATCATGCTATTTGGTCCAAGTAAACACAGACTGCAAAACTGGCAGGTAACAACTTGCCCCGTGTTAGTTACTTTAAATGGTCAGGTCACTCATATACTTTAAAAAAGAAAATAGCAATTGTTTTTTTTCACCCTCAGCAGCAACTGTTTTGAAGTAGTAACATAAACCTTTTAATGTTCAGTAGCTTTCTATAGAAAACTGCACTGAAAAGTACCCAGTTATATTACACTATTTAAATGTTATCAATTATTTAATTTTTAGGCTAACTGTTACCCTCAATGGCTAGTAAGATTTAAGAATACTTAATAATAATTTTGTTATGATTGGTAGAAAAAGCAATTTAAATCTAACAGCAGTCATAAAACAAGTTCAATGACTAATAAAGATGGCCAGAGTAATGCTATCATTTTTTTCATCTGACTGCATCGTGCTATGTTACTGAAATAAGAGTGCAAAATACACAAACATACATTTTTTAAAATATATTTTTATATATTTATTTGATTAATTCATAAATGTTTCAAGCTGCACAGCTAAATCTAATCTAACTTATTGGCCTTATGACATTTGGGTTGTTTTTGAAAAATCACATTATTCATTTTTTTCCCTTCATATTTACTGCCATGGCCTAGTTCTGACAGTTTTTCTACTATGTCCAGCTGTTGCTGTAGTCCTTGTTCAATAGGAGACAGCAGAATAAGATCATCAATATAAAACAGAGATTTCACCTCTCTATCTAGGAGGTAGAGGCCTGGAGCAGTGCATTGATAAAGTCTCTTTATTGTTAGTATATGTAATACTAACAATAAAGTAGAAAGGCTAAACCAGCCAGTAAATCTGGAAGGTAAAGCTTGGCCATTTATGTTTACTTGGACAGGTGTTCAGTAGCCAGTCTGCCAGTCTAATAATCACTGTTTGCTCTCAGTGATACTAGACTGGATAAATAGAAAGGACAAATTCTAGTACTTCCAAAAATTCTATCAACCTAAATACAGACAGAAACTAGCCCAAAAACACTATTTTCACTTCACAAGTATCCCCTAGTGCTGCTGAGTGCTTAGGGTCAGTGAGTAGCTGCTTTCCTCACTGCTGGCAGTGGGAGAAAACACTGTAGTGTGATTTATGATGTTAATCATTAGCAGGAGAGAAGTGGAAGCATAGGGGGAGTGGAATGAAGCTGCAGTGCTTGATGGAGTGTGTCCCCTCTGCTTGAGCCAAGCCCACAGTTTGCTCCATGCAGAGTGCCTGAGCCCACTGCTGTCTGATGTAGCTGGATAGACAGCAACTAGTGGGATTCATACATTTATCACAAGACTGTAGTTAAGACCATTGTTGTTAAGCCCAAATGAGTTTAAAGGCTTGATCCAATCCAGACATTTAACCAAAAGGACCCAAAGCCAATTAAGCAGTATTGATGAACAAAATAGCATTTAAAAGATTCATTTTAATCACTCTGGCAGCTGTTAGAAAATATCCACTTTGATACCACTCAGTGAGATTTGTCCACAGCCACTCATAGTTTACAGCAAGTGTAATTCACATTAGGACTGTTTAAAAATAAATATAATTTGATTTTTTTTTCTAGGCCCTTTATAAAATGTAATAACTTCTATGATTATCATGGGTACTT
This sequence comes from Heterochromis multidens, assembly GCA_015108495.1. Taxonomy (NCBI): domain Eukaryota; kingdom Metazoa; phylum Chordata; class Actinopteri; order Cichliformes; family Cichlidae; genus Heterochromis; species Heterochromis multidens. The sequence goes on along the minus strand of VUQS01024404.1, from coordinate 31,544 downwards.
TAGTCATTCTGTACACTGTTTTTGGTTTTGGCCTTTGCATTAGTTGCATTAAGACAAAAATTTAAGTGTAAGAGTAAAGTGATCATTTATCTGAAGAGTTTGGGTCAAATATTCACTGTTGTTTTTTTTTGTTTTGGCTTCTACTAGCTACTAAAGCATTTAGATAAAATTTAATGTATTGGTAATGTAAAATCACTGACAATTTAAGTGCTTTATTGCTGCACTGTAGAAAAGCATTAACATGAACATCCTCCATTTTAACTGGGCCTCCTGTACAAACACACTTGCCAAGCACACATCTGATTTTTATGAATTTAGCCTCTAAGCACATGCAATTATGATATCAAAAAATTTGCTGACATAGATGAACAGCCGAACAAACCTCTTTTAATAGCAGGAGCCACATCAGTGCCCAGTGTGCTTCCTGAATGCTTGATAGTAAACTGGCAGAATCCAAAGAGGAAAGCCACCCATAACTTAGTAATCTAACCAGCAAATCCCACCATCTCTTTGTCAAATACCAAAGAGGAACAAGGTCTCCGTCAGAAGTCGGCCGCTTTGTGAAGCATGACAAAAGTTCTGGATGGGGAGAGGGGAGCATTCCATATCACACAAGCTGTCAGAAGTTCAAAGAGGGTTCAGAAAGGAGTCAGACTTGATATGACGGGAGCTTTTGGTGCAAACAGACCTGAGACTCTACCTTACGTCTCACATGCAGCAGACATCTCCCTGTCTTCTCAAATGGCAAGTCAGATCGCTGGAATCTCTCCACTGACAAGTTTTTGTTTTTCTTCCTTTTGAGTGCTTTAATATAATATAATATAATGGGCCACTGCCTTGGCTGCCAACGCTGGCAGTTCAGGAAGATGAGTTTGCTTAGGAGAAAAGATGGCTGGAGTTCATAACCTGTACAGCACAAAAATAACATAAAAAAAGGATTCTGTAGGTGGTAAATGCTTTCATACTTTCAGGAAGTGACCCTTTAGTTTCACATTCAAATCAATGCTGATTCTTCAGTCACTGCTTATTATATTGAGAATCCCATATCCTGTAGTGTGCTCCTTGTACTTCAGTAAATAATACTGAGACTTGAAATGACTAAGCTATGAAAAGTCTTATTGCTGTCAGCTCTTTTTAGAATTCTCTGCAGGATTATATGTTCCTGAATCTTTACCCGAAGCTGGACAAAACTGACAAACTGTTCACAGATGATCCATGGGAGTGTGGGTGCATTTATGTTGTTTACACGTTTATCATATGGATGGACAGATCAGATGGATATGGATGTGGGATTAGGCTGCATCATGAATCACATCAGTGTCTTTTCAGTAACCTTTGCGATCTGAGCACCTAAGCCTGGTTCTTGAAAGATTCTAGTGTTGCTAATGGATTGACATAATAAAGCTGGATAGGAAATTGAAACCCCCACAACAATTATGCATGAAAAACATTCCCATCAATTTTAGAATATAAGTCAACAGATTGCCCATGCTAATACATTTTTGGAATAATGAATCTCTCTACCACATTTGTGATCACATATGTGAAATCAAATATGAATAAGAATAAGAATCAGAATAACTTTATTGATCCCAAAGGAAAATTTGTGTGCCTGACATAGCTCATCTGCTATAAATAATAAATAAAATATAAATATAGATATTTTAGATTAAAACTTATTTTATTATGTTTGTACATGAAATAATACCTATTAAATTAAAGGAAAACACAATTTATCCGAGCCATGTTTCAAGATCATTAAAACCACACAAGATCACTCGCTTTTCATCTCACACTGAAATGGCTGACTAAATGTCACATTTGTTGTTGGCACTGACTGCTTTTGCCCTCCACTGTCAGCAGAAAACACTCACACACATTCTTACTACAGTGTCTTTCTGTAGTCTACTATGTCAACAACTGCAGCTCAGAGAAATTGTGAGAGCACTGATCATCAGCAGACAATAATCCGATTGCTCAGTGGTTCACTTTAACACATTAACTTACAAATGCATGGATCATGTTAGCAAATACGACAGCTCTATAAGGAAAAAGTCATGTGATCGCCTGTGATATGTAAATACCACTGTATGACAGGACCTGTCTCTTTTTGTAATTCCCACCTGATCTTTAGCTGTAATTATAGGTTCAGGTAAGCCAATGACCTGACTAGGTCAGTGTGACCTTGCTGCACCAAAGCAGTGAGGATAAATATTGAAGTAAAGGTAAGTGGGGCAACCTTGGAAGAATGAACTGGATCAGAAAGGAACACTGCAAATACCACAAGAATTGATCTTTTATTGTAAATACTTTCAACAATAATGCACTGTTAAAGCTTGGTTTATTATATTTATTTTAAAATCTTGAGGCAATATTTTAGCATTGTTATTTGTAAATCCGAGTCAGCATATAGTAGTTTACTTTAAGTATCCTGATTTAACATTCAGCATGCAAACATTTAAATGTTTATAACACATGCACATTGCATAATTGTACATTGCACTGGTTTAATTTTCAAAGTGTAGGGCAGTAAATATGTGACCTGTAGATTTGCTTGAGTAAAGTCACATCATGCATTGCAGTTTCTGCAGTGTTTGAATACATAACTTTACAATATATTCAGTTAGGATGTTTGGTGGTGAAACAACAGTAGCAGTGTTCCATTAGGTTGATGAGAATGATCAAGGTCATCTAGGTCGCTGATGAGGGCTTAAACATGTCCATGTTTTTGCCCTGTAATAAATGTAATGAAGTATTTTTTTCTCTCTCTTTTATAAGGTCATTTCTTTCCTTCCAATTATAAGTCCTTCATCAAAGGACTTATAATTGTAAAATTTGCTAATTTAAAGTATTAAATCTGAAAGTAGTCATTGCTAAAAATGAGCCTCTGTGACTCTTGTACTGTGCATATTGTATAAGTGGTTCTTTGTTGTTTGGCTATCTGAACTGCAACGGGGAAATACACCTGTTAGCTGTATTGTTAGAGTTTGTAGAGCACTTTATGAATGAAGACTGTGGAGGAGAGCTTGTTTGAGTCAGGTGCACCAGTGGTTCACCGGACCGAAAAGCTGGAGTCAGATACTCTGATTTTTCCTCGTTGGGCCGGGTGTACCGAGGACGCGATCAGCTGATGTCTGCAAGATGCGATCAGCGCTATTTTAAGCAATAAAGTAGTCTTTTTTCCCAAGCACACCCAAACAGTTTACAACACAAGTGGTTACTACATGCGGATCACACCTCAAACATAACTAAGTTTCTTTCCGAAGCACGATCAGGAATCCCAACATCCATCAGCATGTCCCCAGGAAAGAAAAAAAAAAAAAGAAAATCTCTGTTAGTCTCCTCACTTACATTTGGGCTTCGCTTTTCCCCACTTCTAGTATGAAGTAATCCACTCGGTGAGATAATATGAGATAAGAATTTCTAAACCAAAAACAAGGAAAAAAGGTCTCCAAAAAGTGTGGCTCCTCTTAGTAACCGGTTATGTTGTAAAATGTTTGGGTGTGCTTGGGAAAAAATACTATATTATTGCTTAAAATAGCGCTGATCGCATCTTGCGGACATCAGCAGATTGCGCCCTTGGTACACCCAGGAGGGAAAAATCAAAGTGTCTGAATCCAGCTTGTTGGTCTGCTGAACTACTGGTGCACCTGACTCAAACAAGCTCTCCTCCACACGGTCTTCATTCATAAAGTGCTCTACAAACTCTAAAAATACAGCTAATAGATGGATTTTCCCATTTCAGTTCAGATAGCCAAACAATGAAGAACCACCTCCTGCTAAAGAGACAGAGAGTGAAAGTGGACAGTAATATCCTTGATTTTTTAACATAAACTCATTGTTGCAGCCAGGGGCAGTACAAAACTGATCACCTTAGATTGCGTTTTAGTTTTAGTGTCCTTGTTTTCCACTGAGTTCTGTCACTAGTTAGACTTACATAAACTAATGTAAGTCTATTAGCATCAACCAACCAACCAACCCAGTGACGTCATGTTCTGTACTGGCAGAAGATGGCGCTAAACATGCTCTAAAACCTTTAACTTTAAACACTTATTTCTTAAATCCAGCTTCACAGACAGAGTTAAATCTATGACACTTTTTGAGAGTAGGGCTCCATGGTGTAAATTAGGCTTTATACATGTAGTGTGTCATGTCCACTTTAATTATGGTAATGGGTTCTTTGTTCTTTTTGAAAATTTTTGGAAATACTAAAAAATCTTCATCACGATTACCCACAACCCCAAATGACACCGTCACAAAGCTTGTTTTGTCCAAGAAAAAAGCTCTTTCTCCATAAAAAGTAATAAAAATAAATGATATCATTTTGAAAGAAGGGAAAGAAAATCATTTAAAAAGCTGGAGCCATCAAATGTTTGCATATTTGCATGAAAATATGCAGTGAATTTTCTGTTTTACATTAGTTGTGCTTGTATAAACTGTAAGGTAGTAAATCCTCATATTTTATATGCTATTCATATCTTTTATATACAAACATCTCAATTTGTAAAGTAAATCTATCAGATAAAATTTGTGAAGTTAAAAAATGCCATACCGTAAAGAACCTTCTCCTTCTCAGTGTTGCTCTTAATTGTTTGCTGTTAGCAGAGCTACTAGACATCATTGCCTATTTCTTTTTAATGAAACCACAACATTGTTTATTAAAGAAAATATTGCTGTTCATATATTATATGGGCTTTCTATACCATGCATCTACTGAAATCCTTATCAGTTTGCCTTGGGTACAGTAGGGAACACCAGCTCTATTTATTGCATTGCCATGGTAACTGGTGTTCAACCAGACAGCAGGAAGATGTCAGTCAAAATGGAGACTTATACCTAATATTTTTCACTGCAAAGGCTTGATCATTTCCTTGCTGACTTTTCACTGCTACAGTAGCATGCGAGTTTAGTGAAAACATCTTACCAGCTCCAATCTCAAACAATAATGCCTTACTTAAAGCAATCTCAGCATAAAAACTTCATTGTTATGAGCTTGCTCCATATTCAACAAATTGATCTGTGAAATATATTACAGAAAAGGGTGTACCACCTGAAGACATGAAACATTTTCACCGTCTTGATTACTGATTATGCCTTGATTAGCAGGGAAATTAAAGAAGGTGTGCTTGTGCGTGTGTGTGTGTGTCTGTAGTGTAGTATCAGCCCATGTGTATGCCCATTTCACTAGGTACTATTGCTGTAATTAGCAGATGTGACACTCTTGGGTGCCTCTTGTAGTTAGATTGCTTAGTTTCCTGTATCAGTAGAGCCCCATGGTTGGCACAGTGGCTGGCTGCTTCCCAGTGGATTCAGAGTTTAGTGGTGCTTACAGCTTGGTCCTTCCAGTGAGGCGGAGAGATGTGACATACAGACATTATGAAAACAAGCCTGCAAACTGTTTATATGTGGATATATATTTATGTATATTTATTGAAAGAGATTTGTCTTGTCAGTCACTTGTAACTTTGATAAATGTAATTTTACCTGGCTGTTATCATGCAGTGCATACAGTCTTTGTAGCTGAAATACATATACAGTATGAATACAATGGTGGACTGTAGACGTCTTTATGGTTTAAGTACATGACCTTGTCGCTGAGGTGACTTACATTGGTGCCTGCTCTAACCCAAACAGACATCTCTGTTCTTTTAGCAGTGCTAAATACTTTGTCTGGTCTAGCTGTTGTAAAGTATCAACACAAGCAAAAGCCCCCCGAAGAATAGCACTTCATTAAAATTTAACACAATTTGCTTTTCTGACAACTGACCAGTCCATAATTTGCTATTTTGTTTGAGCTGGAAGTAAAGACCATCATGTTTCTGATCCCATGAGTCATATCCTGATCATGTTTCCTCCTTGGTAAGATAAGAGAAAAAACACTGTCAATCTTATCTGCAAGTCAAGTGTCACTCAGGTTTCCTGTGTTGTGTAGCAGCTGTTAATCTTTGTGAATATGAATTAAGGCCACCATGTGTGAGAGATCTAATCTGTCTGATCAGCCTGCTTTACACCATGAATATAGAGATTCAAATTCAATTATTATACATTGTGCTGCAATGTTGTTATCCCCTTAAAAATCAGTCTATTAATTTGGGACAAAAATAACTGTATTGTGTCTGTTAGAAATACAGAATATATGTCAAACAAGTAGCATAGCAAGTCTCTTAGTTTGTTAAGAAACCACATAGTGCAAAGCAATCATAAAAGTAAGCTGAATGCACTCCACCAGTTCAATGATATAGTTACTCTGTGCATCTGAGGGCTAAAAGATAATGGATATCCTAAACAGTCATGACAGAAGCCCTCCATTCTTTGTCATGCTGTGAATAATGTGCCAGTCTTTGGTCCATCAGCTGTGTAAGAGCTAAATGGTGCTGCAAGTATCAGTTTGATAATGAATAGTGACTGTCAAAACTGTCTTAGAAACTTTGTTGAGTGCTCATTACTTCAATACCAATTAAAAGGGAGAGCTGTGGTTGCTGATAGTCGAAAACAGTGTGTACATGTTACATGCCTGTTAAGCTGCTACAGTATATCAAACCCAGGGGCCACATGTATGCAGATTGCCAAGCCTGCAAATATCCAGAGCAGATTGCAAAAAAAATCAACGAGCCTCTCTGAAAACTTTCTAATTTGGTTGTAACCATAATTACCATTTTAAATGGATAAAGGACACAACTTTGCAACCACTCAAACATGAGTGGTTGCAAAGTTGTGTCCTGATTAATGATTACACACTCTCCCATCCATCCATTTTCTTAACCACTTGTCCAATTTAGGGTCAGGAAGGGGATGGCTCAAGCCATCCCAAGCAGTCATAGGATGGGAGGTGGGGTACACCCTGGACAGTTTGCCAGTGTATGGCAAAGCTAACACAGAGAGACAGACTACCATTTACACCTACAGCCAATTTAAAATCACCAATTAACCAAACTTGCATGTCTTTGGACTGTGGGAGGAAGCCAGAATACCTGCAGAGAGACCACAAAGGCATATGGAGAACATACTAACTCCACACAGAAAGGCCCCAGGAGGCCAGTGGATTTAAACCCAGAACCTTCTTGCATCATGTTGCCACACTCTTCCAATGTTTATATTTTTTGTCCAACAGATGCAAATTGTTGTTGTTCTTAATAGCTTTTTTTTTCATACTTTTTGATATATTTCAGACTAAATGTCATCAGATTGCAACAGTATCAACTTTTAGATTTATTAAGTTGCATCACAGATGAGCTTCTTTAATTTTTTTTACAGCATCCTACAGACTGTGTATGTGTTTTCAAATGGAAAACACGATGACTGTATTTGAAAAAAGCTTGTTTTTGAGGTTGGAGTGCAGCTATGGTTAAACAAATAGGTGAAGTTTGCAGGGTCATATTTCTCGATTAAACCAGCCAGTTGGCTTGGCTCTCGATGACTCTGTCACATGTGGAAAACTGTGTGATGAGTGACACTTTATCACAGCCGTGCTTTTTCTATTAAGCTAAAAACCTCAAACTGCAGGTAGGTAATTTAAAGCAAAACTAAGCAAATGCATCTGTTTTATCAGCTTAAGTCAACAATGGAGAAACCTCAAAATCAGACTTACTGAACAATATGAGAGATGAGAAAGTTGGACTTACTAATGTCACACATTTTGCCTCCATTGTCTTCATGATACTGTGAGTTTGCTAGTTTGTCAGTCAGTTAAAACCTTTTTTCAACATATACTGAAGCATTAAACAACTGTAGCAATGAGTGCCATGAAATACTAAACAGACCTCCATGGTGTCCAGAGGCTGAATTATTGGGTGGACCCCGTTTTTCTGGTACTTTTCCTCCTCACCATGACACCATGACCATGAGAAATTAATGTTTCCTTTGAATTAAATTATGATGAATTTGAGGATCTCTTCATATTGAAACTTTTATTTTGTTCAAGACCAATCATTATACACTTATAGTTAAATGTAGTTACAGCCACTCTATTAAGTCGTCTAATGTACGTTTTATTGAATCCTTTTTAACGTGTACACCTAACGGCTACTTCGTTAGGTACACCTTGCTAGTACCAAGTTGGAACCTCTTTTATTGTATTATTATTGTAGGGTCTTTACCCTACAATATAAAGCGCCTTGAGGCGACTTTTGTTGTGATTTGGCGCTACGTGAATAAAATTGAATTGAATTGAATTGAATTGAATTTTGCTTTTAGTACTTTAGTACTTTTAGTCCTCAATTCTTCATGGCATAGATTCAACAAGTTGCTGGAAACATGCCTCAGATATTTTGGTCTATATTGACATGGTAGCATCACATGGTTGCTGCAAATTTGTCAGCTGTGCCACCATAATGGGAATATGCTGTTCCACCACATCCCAAAGGTTGGACTGAAATCTGGTGACTGTAGAAAACTGGCATTTACTTTTTTTTTCTCTTTTTCGGACCATTCTCTGTAAACCCTAGAGATGGTTGCATGGCAAAATCCCAGTAGATCAGCAGTTTCTGAAATACTCAGACCAAACCTGCAAACCTGTCTGCACCAAGAACCATGTCAAGTTCAAAGTCACTTAAATCACCTTTCTTCCCCATTTTGATACTCAGTTTGAATTTTAACAGGTCGTTTTGTCTACATGCCTAAATGCATTGAGATGCTGCCATGTGATTGGCTGATAAGATATTTGCATTAATCAGCAGTTGAAAAGGTGTACCTTGTAAGTCCACTAAGACTTGGAATCAAAATTTGTAGTTCAAATATTAAGTTGTAAAGTAATTAAATAAAATCTTTTAGCCACATTATCTTCATGGGTCACATCCCCTTCTTCCTTTCTCCCTCTTCTCTTTAGGAATTCTTTGCTCCAACATTTCAAATTCATACTGTTTGAAATACTGAATGTAAAAGCTAATATCCAACACAATGTTGCATTGTTATTTATATCATCTATTTAAATTTAAAAAGAAGCTGAGACCTCTTGTTAGGCAGATGATAGCATTTAAAGGTTGCAGATTGGCAAAGCTACCTTGTTAAAGAAGCGGAAAATGAGAAATGGGAACACTGAATGAGACAGTGTGATAGGATGCCTGCCTACATAGTGCTTACAAGGAGGTCACCACCTGATAGCCAGGACTTTCCAGCTGCTTCTAATCACAGCTCCCTTTGTTTGAGTGTGAGAAGGTTTGGTGGGGGAGTACTCTTATTTTTTTAAATAATTGTTGCTTTTGAGTGGACTCCAGTTGAGCCTGGCCAATAATGTAGTTTTAGGAAGTAAAGATTCCAATAGTGATATGTCAGTATATATATACACACACACACAGACACACACACACACACAGGACCTCTGTGGTATCGTGTGGTGTCTGACACTTAGACATTGATAGCAGATCCTTTAGGTAAACTAACATCAGGTCTTTAGGTCAAATTGATGGGTGGGGCATTTGTGGAATGGACTTGTTGGGATCAAGGAAGCTGTTACATGACAATGTTTGAGGGTGGTACTTGTTAAAGTGAAGATTTGGCTGTTGCATAATATTGTTCAGTGTCTTACTCTAAGAAACAAGCACATTTCCCCCACTGAGATCACCTTGAGTACAGTAATCAGTGAAGTGTTCAGTTTTTACAATTTATATCTATGCTGATAAATACTGACTCGCTTGTTGGTGCCAAAGCCTATAAAATCAAGGGCCTATTTAATCACAATCCTGCCATATTAGTCTTTTCCTAGCCTTAGCCCTGTCTCCGCTGAAGAATGGCTGGTTGTGCTTAGGGTCATCCTGCAAGGCCTCTCATAAATTCTACCAGTGTTACCTGTCTTCTGGCACTTGCTTGATAACACTCATTATTGCTCAATGACCTGGAGGCAAAGCTTCACTTTGGGCACCCTCACCTTCGAGCCTCAGCATGGGAAACTGTCCTCCTTGCAGCTCACCTCTACTTTTAAAAGCCATAAACTTATGCCTGACAAGTTAGCCAGGAGACAAGAATCACAATTTGATTATTTGATATTGTAAAGTGAATTACATCCTCCACCATCCTCCAGAGAAAAGGAAGGTTTCCGAAGGACCAAAGGGATGTATCAGTGCAGTTTATGAGGCTCCTCAATCACACAGAGGAGTGGTTGAATCTCAGTTCAACCCCGGGCGACAATGAAAGTTTGAAGTCTCTGTCAGTGGTGAGATGAAATAATAAAAGGAAAGGAAAAAAAAAACAAGCTACATCTCTAACATCTTCTGTGATGTAATTTTTAACTCTGCAGTGATCATTACAGTCCACAATAATAAATCGATAGACCAAGGGAAAGAGTATTCATGATAAAGTAATGAACAGGAAACTGTAGACTTTAAACAGTGCTTCAGTGTCTAGTGCTCGATGAAGCACCTTTCTTTCACGTAAACACTCTTCTTAACGCACTCACACTGGAATATATGGATGCTCAACTGAGGAGAGAAACCATTTCAACGGTCAAATAGAGTGAGAGTGCCCTAGGAGGCTATTCACACTAGTGCTGATAGTTGTTAAAACCCTGTGTGCTTCACTTCAAATGGGTTTAGAACAGCTTGCGGATGTGAACAGGGCAATGGAGCAACACCATAATACACTCTGGGATGTTCACCTCAGGCAAGCATTCTGTGATGCTAAGCATCTCTCTCAAAGCTGCCAAAGAAAGTCCATTGATTTCTCCCTTTGTTTGTGGACTTCATTCCATTGTGGGATTTGAAAGAGAAACAGAACTACCAAACCACTCTCAAGGCGGAGGCTCCCCAACAGCTAATGGTTCAAAAAATCAATCAATTAACATGTTTCTTTTTCTAACAGCAGCAACTAAAACATGTCTCTCAAGGCTATTTGAAAACTGGGTCAAACTAAGAAGTAACATCCCAGCCAGGCTGTTTCTGGACAGTTGGATGCTCTTGGCAAGAGGTCTGCAAGCCAGATTTTTTTTCATTAGAAAATGGCATGACAGCTTATTATTTCAATTGTAACTTCATTCAACTTCTGTTCTGGGTCACATTGTTAATATCAGCTACCATCTATTAAAAGAAATGCTTGTCATGATTGATGCCTATACTGCACATCACAGCCTGTCATTTCTCTACTGACACACAGGCGATACACACTTATGACTTAAGTGTATGCATTAATTTAATAAGTTTTCCCTGAAGAGTTGAATTAAAATAATAAATCCTACTGCTAAAAAGCTAAGCATTAAGAAAATATAACATGCTGGTCTATATGACCCTGCAGGATGCCAGTGTGATTCCTTCACTGTCATAAAAAGTGAAAGATTTTTACCAACACTAGAACTTTTAAGGCGTGATGATCTGCAAAATATCATCAGAGCAGATGCAAAATAATCATTGCTCACTTTGTTCACTGCTGCTGCTCTGCATTAATACAACTGAAACGTAAACCGCTATTTTTATATATTTTTGTCTCAGTGAGTTACTCAAAAAGTCACATTAGAGTATTTGCTAGCTTTGATAGTTGTCATTCCAGGGGCAAACATCTGCATTTATAGTTGATATTTATGGGTACTTATCAGAATCAGAATCAGAATATTTTATTAATCCCAGAGGAAATTATGTGGTCACAGTTGCTCCAGGACAGTAAGAACAGTAATTAACAAGTTAAAATACCAATATTAAATAATACAATATCTTACAATATTACAAAATATTACAAATAGCTCTAATATATAAATATCCCAATATAATATATAAATATTCCAATATACAAAAATGCCTACAATTGCTGTGTGGTGGTGTGCATGGTGTAGTCTCCTCTCAAAACCAGGTGTTTAGTGTAAGCAGTCTTTTTGTTAACAATGGAAGGCTGCATTAGATGTCTTTTCTGGGTGTACATCTTCAAGCACTTTTATGTCCTTGTTTTGACAGTGCTTTTAGGGCTCTGTAATCTCACTGTCACATTTGTCACTTTAACAAATTAAGAAAATTTTTGTGCAGCTGCACTGGTTGCCTGTTGTAATAGACACTACTTCAGCAAAACTATGTCAGCATGACATTTGTGGGAGCCATTAAGCTTGCTGATATGAACAATCATAGCAAAATGCCAATAAACACTTAAGATTGGTGTTCTTGGTTTAAATTCAGTCCTAAAGTGAGTGCATAGAAAAAGCATAGAAAACGTGCCAAACAATTCAAATTTGTGTAGTATCCTTACCATAGACATGGACCATCTGCTCAGTGGCAGTAAAAAAACAGATTAGGTTTTGACTGCTGATATCTGCAAAATAAGAATCCCACCTGGAAAAGGAATGATTTGCTCACTCTGCAAGCTAAACAAATAATATTGACATAAATAATAAATGTACTTTTTCTTAATAACTTCATGAAAATGATACATTAGATATGTCATACCCTATTTCAAGGTTACTTACCTTTTTTACATTGGGATCAATAAGTGAAAAGTCTTGTCAATATTAATATATTTAGTACACTTACATACTTGACGAAATTTAATTTCAAACATAAAGACTTACTTTTGCTCACATTTTCCATGAGGGCATTTGTCAGAGTTAATGATGGAGGTAATCTCTCACTTGCCCCAGCCAACCACTGATGAAAGATGTGTGTAGCTATCGTGACATCACCTAGTTAGCTAGGTCCTGTCTGACTTGAGCTAAATGATTTGGCTGTCGCTGTTTTGGTCTCTTGTCAAGATGAGCAAAGCTTGGATCTGACTGAGAAATTGAGGTGCTCACTCACACAGGAGGGTCATTCTATTTCAAATCCTCAAACTTTTAGAAAATTTTCTGTTCAACCACATCTGCTTTGCCTGAAAAATTTATGGTATAAAATTTGGACATATATAATGATTTCTGTTACATTTTTGCTTCATATGTCATATACTTATCTAGACTAGACTTTTTTTTTTAAAGGACCATCCACCCACTTCCAGCATGTGAAAAACAAAAAAACATGCTGAAAGTGGATGTACAGACCATTTAAAATTTTTTTTTATGTTGAATAGTATTTGATTTATGGCTCTTTTTGACATTGTGTCTTTTGTCGTGTCTTCCTCCCCTCACCCCAAATCGGTCATAGCAGATGGCTGCCCCTCCCTGAGCCTGGTTCTGTCTGGGGTTTCTTCATGTTAAAAGGGAGTTTTTCCTTCCCACTGTCGCCAAGTGCTTGCTCAGAAGGGGTTGTTTGATTGTTGGGGTTTTCTCTGTATTATTGTAGGGTTTAGGCTTTACCTTACAATATAAAATGTCTTGAGGTGACTGTTGTTGTGATTTGGCGCTATATAAATAAAATTGAATTGAATTGAATTGAATTAATTAGGCAAATCGGAGGTGGTCAAGCAGAAGGCCCACAGTGATTTGAGATGGAATCATCCAGTAGCGACTTATTAATCACAAGGTAGGTATTAAAACTTCAAATTACTAATTGTGACCATAAATTCAACACAGAAAGGGAGTTCTTAGGTCAAGGGAGCTGAAGAGTTGTTTTCCCATAAACTTCTTTTTGTTACCAGATGACTTGCTGGCAGAAAACAAGAATGCAGGTTTAAGGGACGTCCACTTTAGATTCACTTTTCAGACCCAGATGCTCTGACCATATTTACATTAGAAGTTATACATAAGAAGTTATGTCAGAAGTTAAATAATACATAAGTTTTATTTAACTTATATCTAGCCAACCAAGGCTCACAAAGTTTGTGGTGAGTGTTAGTCAAATCCAACCTTGAGTAGGTCTCCTTCGAAATCCCTTATGATATTACAGATTGTCGGACTGTACTTTCACAAAATCCTTAGAGAAACCTGACTTAGCAATTGCTCACATATGGAAACTGGTCATGAGGGTGTTAAGTGACCTCTTTTACATGTAATGTGTAGAATTTTTCACATCCTGCCATGGTGTATGTGTTCCTAGGCCAGTGTGTCCTTGGTCTGCCCCAGGGTCCTCTTCCAATTGGCTGTTCTTTGAATATCACAGCTGGACCACACTGAATGGCCTCTGTCAGTATGAAGGAAAAAAAGTACAGAGTAAAGAATGTCAGTGAGCATGACAATATCACGATATTAGCATTTATTGTACGCAGTGCATGATGTGAAGAATTTATGACAATTGACTTGCTATTTAAATTGACATTGTGACTAGATTGGAGTCGAAATGTTTGACCTTGCTACCCACATAAGCTCCTCCTCTGCCTGATATGCATAATGATTTTTAATTTCTGTGGAGAAGTTAACTGAGGTCACTTGAACACTTGATTTAATGATCTGAAAGCTAAAGCTGAGCCCAACCATCTTACCCCAAAACAGCTGATCAGACTAGGCCTATGAAAGCAAAATGTTTTCTCCCCTTGTTCAATAAATGACAAAGCCTATGCAAGCTCAAGCCGTTTTCCTTCTTTCAGACTTTTCTCTAAATACAGCCAGTGTTTCAACAATTTGGTCTTCGCTATTATCACACTGGTTCATGAATACTCCTTTGAGAGGCATCAAGCATTTTGATAGAAAGTAATATTCTTGTTAGATGACATTGATGAAAGTAATAAATAAATATTATTATCTTGTATTTGTAGGTTCTGCTTAGGATGTGTAGAAATTAAAATGCTTTCACTGCTTATGATAGAATAAAAAGCTGATTTTGAGTCTAAGATTTGCCATGGATTTACTCTTCTTGAATTGACATTAAAAATTAGTTTTTTGTATCTGCTTCTCTGAAGATGAGACCATGTTTGATTCACAGGGAGTCAGCATAAATCTTTGATAGAAAAAGATTAAACTGGAAATGACACTGAAGCTTTGAAGTTGCATAATTAAGGAAAGCCATGATATCCTTTTGCACCTCATGTGAATATGATGATCATAGATACAATTGACAGACAAATACAGACACTGGGGTGCAAATGCACACATTAAAACACAGAAATTTGCCAAAGATTTAAAGCTGTATCATAAGTGAAGTCCTTAATATAAATGGCAGCGTAGACAGAAAAATCAGCCATACATCCCTCACTGATTCTGAGTATTTTTTAAGCACACTAGAATAGCCATCTTTGAACACAAGTCAACTAAAGCCATTCATTTATTACAGATTAATAACAGATTAAAATTTCATTACCCTTCATTTCAAGAACACAAGTGTATATGAAGCTTTAAGGATCTTATCACAACCCGTCAATGTTCCATATGCCCAGCTCTCTGCACAAGTTTATGTGTAGCTGGGCCCTGGGGAACAGTGCATACTCTACATGGCATGTGTTACCAGCCATATATGACCCTGTGCATAAGTCAGGGTGAAACACAGCAACCTCTATGCACCCAGAGGCATGCTAATCTGCAAGCCAGGCTCTATTTCACGTTCATTCTGACCAGGGCGCTGACCCTGACAACCTGAAGATATTGATGTGTGGGTCAGTGTTTTTAAGGTTATAACCATACAGTATGAAAAAGAAATATATATAAAAAATACCCCCCTTTTTGCATTGTTTTTAATGCAACATAATTAGATGGCCCACTTCCATTACAAAAATATAGATTTTTATTGAAGAAGTCTTCAGTGAGCCTTAGGTTAAACAAAGCATGTAAAACATTTACTGTTAGAGTTTTTTCCTGCTTCTTTTTGTTTTTCATGTGGGTAGCAGTACAGGTGCTGATGCCTCTGTGTGTTTGTGTGGACTGGTACTCAGTGTCAGTTTATGCCAAAAACAGATTTTTTCTACATTTGGCATATCCTCATTTTAGTTTGTTCTTCAGCTTCAGCTGCAATTTTATATTTATTATATGCTTGAGAAAGGTTTGGAAAACACCACTAAACTTTTTAGTTTTCTTCATGTTTTAGTTCTTTTGTACCTGCCTCCCAATGAGTATTACTGGTATTACTAAAAATAAATAAATAAATAAATAACACAACTAATAATATAACATAATTAAATATAATAAATACATATATATGTAGATGATGTTTGATTTATGATTGAAGTCTCAGTCTCAATATGTTACAGTATGTAACTAGGGATGCACTGATCTATCAGCTGAATACCAATACTGATGATATGATATAATGTTGTGTCATCAATTTTTGTGCGGACTAAATGTTTAAGAATTACCTGACACTTGGGGAGGCACACAGTCTTTGTGTTTCCAAAGCATCTTGTAGTACAAATTGGTGTTAGACCAAAGTCTGCGCTGTACTCAGAAAATGAATTAAATAATTGTAAGCCAGTTTAAAAAACTGAATGTATACATGTTTTTAACATAACAGCAATTTCATAACAGCTGTAAACTGTTTTCATTTACAATGACTAACCCAGGACCTTCTTGCTTTGAGGTGCTAACCACTGCATCACTGTGCCACACTCTTCCTGTGATTATATTTTTTGAGTCTTTTCCTCGATGTATGCAAATTGTTGTTGTTCTACGTGTTTTTCTAAAATTACAGTTTGCTTTTCATTTGTAAAATATGGCATTCTGCTGCCAGTAGACCTGTTCAGGGTGGCAACAATGACACTTTTATGTGAATGTGCTCATAGCTAGATTGGGAGACCAAGGCCTGATTTAGCAAGTTGATAACCACCTTTCTGTGACTGCTTAGCATGACTGCTGATGTTAGGGTAAGTGAAACCAGATAACAGAAAGATATTCTGGAAATATTAAACTTACTTTGTAGTACAAGACCCTGATAAGACAAAGCCTGATGGACAGGAATGTATAAGAGGTATAGTATGGGTTGTATAGTGTGGCTCATGACACCAACAACACTGTACCTATTCCAAACAAAGATGCCTTTGGCACTTTCCCAGTTAGTTTCTTGTGACACAGGTATCATGAAACACAATTTTTCATATTTTTCAAGAATATACAAGGGGCTAAAGGGTTGTACATGAACTTAATTTCACCCTGAATGCATGACAAGGAAGTAATTTTTTTAATTCAGCGTTGCAGCCCAACAACTACTGAAACACAGGGGAAACACAGTTGTCACCCTTATCTGTAATCTAATGAGTCACAAAAAATTATGTCACATGTTCACTGTACCAGAATGCCCTGACAATGAATGTAGAGCTTGCAGCGTTATTGTCCTATTTTTGTGTCATTGAGCCACTGCTATGTTATCTAGACCCATTCCACCTGTCTGCGGCATCAAAATGCCGGACTTGAACTGACATATTGAGTGCAAGCAAAATAGGGTCTTAACTCACATGAATATCTAAGAAAGTAAGAGTGATGACTTCAGAGTGAGAGGGAAGTCAGCAGAACTGTTCCCAGAAGTGAGATATCCAAGTTTATTAAAGCTCCACAGCTCTACTCCTGTCATACAGATTCTTGGAAAAATACAAAGAATGTCAGTGCTGATACCATTAAAAACAACAGTGCAATACATTATTTAACAAGTAATTGAAAAATAAGACAAATAATTCATCAAACAGTCTTGGTCACTCTTCACTCTTGCAAGATCCCTTCTGATAATCCTCTCTCTCTCACAAGTTCAGAAATTTTACTTTCCCTGTCTGTTCTTTTGTGAAACATTCACAATCAAAGGCACTTTGTTCATAATAAACAAGGGTGGAAGATTAATTGCAGATGCCAACAAAGAGATCCTTGTTGATGTTGTGACTGGCACTGAATATTTGCATCCATCAAGCCTGGCTGGTTTGGTGCATGCTGAAAGCAGTGGATTGATCAGAGAATTACTAACTGGGGTGCCTGTTCCTTTCTGCCCAGCTGGTACACACAGGCTACCACTGTTGTTTGAGCAAAGCATCCCACTTAAACTAGTTTAAACCATCTTAATCAGGACAAAGTACAGACATTACTTAGTGGAGAAAATGATTTGAGTCCTCAGAAGCATGTGTAAACCTAAAACATCAGAATGTTTTTAGATTAATGGACAATAGCTACTCAGTGCTTTCTTGTACCTTCTGAGGTTTGACTGACAGATTTCTTAACTGGCTGACTTGAGAGAATGGAAACTTTCCAGTGAAAGTGAAGTGTTGAGCATGCATTGAAAGGACTATCAATTTTCATGATGCCTGCACTTGGGACTAATGACATAGTCACTTTTATGTACAGTACTGTGCAAAAGTCTTTAGCCACCCCTCATTTCTTTATAATTTTCTTCCAAGGAGCCAGACTTTCTTATAATTTTTTTTAAGTGGTTTTGAGCAATAGTTCTCCAGGCTGCTTTGTCATTCATTTTCTGTCCAGTCCTTGTTGTCATGGTCCTCCAGTCCTCCTGTGTGTCTCTGCCATTGTCTCTCTCTCTCTCTCTCCTCTTCGTTTCTTTCTCTCCTTCTCTATCAGTATGAGTGTGTGGGTGTGTTTGTGTGTGTGCCACTAACCATGCCTTGCTTTGTAGGGGCGGGATGCTCCCGGGATTCCCGCCCTCCTCTCCGGCACACCTGAAGCAATTAAGCCCACCTGTTTGTCATCTACTGATCAGCCTGCCACTACTTGTGCTGGGAAAGAACCTTCAGTCTTCGCCTGAGCGTTGAACTAACCGCGTTAGTGAAACCATCTCCAGTTTGTAAGTCTTGTCCCATTCTCTTTGCCTACAACTTACCTGCTGCTTTCTTCCTTGCAGAAGTCCCAGCATTCCCTCTGGTGTAAGTAATCCGTGGAGAGAGAGAGTGCTGGAGGACCTTCTGTTTCTGTCCATGTGTAGTTGGAGTTTGGATCTCACTGATGGATTTATCCTGCCTCAAGGCTTTGTAAATAGTGACTGTTGGACTTATCCTTCCTCAAGATTTTGTAAATAGTTTTCCTTCACGTGCACTGTAAATAAACTCACTGAATCTGATCTTCTGAGTTCTGGCCTTCTGAATTCTGGCCTGCCTCATTGGTTATGACACTTGTATGTGATCATTTTCAGAGGATTTTTTTTTAAAAATTTGGTTATGCCACTTAATGCTGACCTATGAATCGCTCAAGCATAAAAGGTATCTACATCAAGGGATGAACCAGTGTTGTGTCTACACATAACGGACAACTTAGCAAAGAACCAATTTTAAATTGTATCTTTAGGCACTTTGTTGCTAGCAGCCTGTCACAAAAACACATAACTTCTTCCCATTTCTTTAGTTGAATCTATGAAAAATGTTAAAGATAACACAGTTTGACAGGCATAAAACTGTATTTTTGCACCAACAAGGTGATTCCCAAAGAGCTATTAGCTGAAAACTTAGCATATCTCAGCATGGTATGCTGTTTGTCCTTACTTGTCCAGAAAATCGGACAAGTGGAGGACAAAAGTGGAAGTGGCAGGCCTAAAAAACTATTTACAGCAGATAAACAGTATCGGAACGTGATGTCCTTAAGAATTAGGGGGAAAAAATCCAGCAAAGACCTGACACAAGACCTGAGAGATGCATCTGGGCCTTCAGCTGATCCATTTACTGTTTGCTGAAGCCTCATCAGAAATGGTCTCAGTGGAAGGGTGGCTGTCAAGAAGCCATTCTTAATGAACAGGAAACAGGGAGAAAAGACTGAGGTATGTCAAATTGTCCAAGAACTCGACTGAAAATCAGTGGTAGCAGGTCTTATGGAGTGACACATCCATTTGGTTCAAATATGTATTCAGGAGGTCAGAAGAGAGGTATAGCAGGGAGTGTCTACACCCATCTGTAAAACATGGTGGAGTCTCTGTCATGGTTTGTGGCTGCATTTCCTCCACTGGTGTCAAAAACGATAGAATTATGAATACAGAAAAAATGCAGTCAGATATTGATCCACCTTGCAATACCATCTAAAAGCATCTGATTAGCAATGGTTACAGCATGCCAATGATCCCAAACACACTACCAGTGCAGTAAAAGCATATCTGGATATAAAAAACACACAATATAAGACTATCAGTCATGGATTGGCCACCACAGAGTCCTGACCTCAATATTAATGAAGCAGTTTGGGATCATCTTTATAGAGAAAGGAACAAAAGGCAGCCAGCATCCAAAGAAGGATGCTGATGAATGTCCTTTAAGAAGCCTGGAGAACTATTCCTGAAGACTACTTAAAGAAATTACAGGAAAGCTGCCTAAGAGAGTTCAGACTGTGTTGAACAATAAAGGTGGTCATGCCAAGTATTGATTTTAAAGCTTGTTAGAATTGGCCTTTGTTTTGATGTTTCAATAAGCTGCTGCACCTATTCCCCATTTTTATAGCAAAATATGAAGATATGAGGATTGACTCAAGACATTTGGACAGTACTGTAGAATGCAAAGCCAAATGAATTTATCAGTCAAACACACAGATAAGTAACCGCACTCCACATTTTTTTAAAATTTTTATTTTTATCATTGCTCACTCAATAGATTTTACATTTTGAAAGTAGTTTTTTTTTTGTTTTTTGTTATTATTATTTTTTGCTTAATGGGAATATCTTTGGTCAAATTACTTAAGAATAAAGTGAATGCAAAAGAGGCTTATAATAATTGTTTTTTAATAAAATAACCACCACCTCCAATCCTAAATGTTAGCTATTGGCTGCACAGACATGTCAAGTAGAAAAGATGGGAAAAATTGGCCATTTCTAAATTACCAGTAATTAGAAATATCCTCTCAAAAGTGAGCATGGCTCTCAGCTGAAACTGTGACATCTCTCTACCATCATACTACCAGCCTCCTTCCTGGAATTCAATTTGACAGAATATTGCTATGTGTGTGTCAGCCCATAACATTGCAAGTGAAATTATAAGCATACAATCGGTGGTGGCTCTGCTGTCATTCATAGATTGGAAGACAATAGACAGATGATGAATGATGAAGATGAATGGCATTCCTCCCTGCCAAATGTCGCGCTGAACAAATGAATTCCAAGAGCGCTTCTCATCATTTCAATGAGCTTTCCCCCCGCTATGTTTCAGCATAAATCATGTTAACCTTCTCATTTTCAAGTTCATTCATTTTTAAGGTGCTCTTCCTCCTGTCTCAGTGGCTGTGGGCCTTGTGGATGCATCAAAGGGATCTGATTGCAGAGATTCCATTAAACCTCAGACTGCAGAATATTGTGTCATTTTCCCAGGACTGCCAACTCTACTAACTGTCATAACTCAGAGCTGTCATTTCACTGCTTTACATATCATGCAAATGGTCATACCTGGTCAATGGACATATATAGCACAAGAATGTGAAAAATCAGTGTTAAAATACCTCTTAACATTGATCCATACCATGACAGGAACACTCACATATGGAACATGTGATGCTCTAAGATTAGACTTATCTGTGAATTTTTGTAGAGCCTACAACATAACCTATGTAAGTATTCATGCCTGCGCATGGTGCATTATTTGTTAATTAGCTTGTGGTTGTATCCCAGTGTTTTATATGCAGTGCCAACTATGATAGAAACAATAAAATGCTTGGAGTTTTTTCCCTCCTTGGTTCCTACTCTGCGTTGTGATCATTTTTTCTACTTTTTCTTTTTTTCAAAGACAAACATCTCCATCATGTTTTAAATTCCCTCATGCCCACATCCATTCCAGTACTTTCAGTAATCTCCCTCCAGAAAGTTGCTTACATCTGTGAGTCTTATATTAAGGCTATGATTATTAGTCCTTATGTTGAGTCCCAGAAAGTTGATTCTGTTCATCTGGATGTAGCGTTTTCAGTGGAGAAATTATGTCCAGATGAACAGAATCAACTTTCTGGGATTTCCTTACCTGGATGTTTGAGCATGCATCAAGAATCCTTAAATTAAGGTGATCATTATTATTCTATCACTGCTAATCAATTAGTTTTGTAAAGAAAAAAAAGAAAAAGGGGAAAAAAATTCACATATATTTGTGAACCAAAATCAATTTCAGTGCACAGGGTTCTGATTTTCTGTTCGAGAAGTCCTTGACCAGATTAAGTTTGTTTGTTTGTTTGTTTGTTTGTTTTCTTGATATCTCTCATTCTCAGTGGCTTTTTTTCAGACAAAGGCAATCAAGGTTAAACCAGAACTAAACCTGGATAACC
Source organism: Heterochromis multidens (assembly GCA_015108495.1). Lineage (NCBI taxonomy): Eukaryota > Metazoa > Chordata > Actinopteri > Cichliformes > Cichlidae > Heterochromis > Heterochromis multidens. Next base: position 9,640 of record VUQS01024404.1, on the reverse strand, counting down.
TTAACTCACTAAATCATGTTTGTAAGCATGGTTAAAACTAGGCTTTTGTTTAAAGTGAAAAGCTGACTGACACATCAGTAGATAAAATGATTTTAAGGTAAATATTGCCAGAACATACTATTATTGTTTTGTAAGAGTTTATTTATTTCATTTTTAATTAGGCTAAATTAATATTCAAATTTTAATTTATTATAATTTCAGATTTTGAAGTATTTTTGTAATGTGCAAATTATGAGAAAAAACACCTCTGTTTATCTACTCTCCTTTATGTTTTTGTAAAAGCTTTGTACAAATAACAGACCTTCTGTTTCAGACTGACTGCCTATTTCCCATTGGCAGCTACAATTTCCTGAATATATCTTCAGTTGCATAATACATGTTTTCATTTAACCCCCTGGTAGTTATAGTATCAATACGATCTGTTCCAATCCAAAAGAAGGTGAAATGAATGTCATAAGTCTGTGACAAATATTTTAATATCTGAGTGAAAACTGTGAAAATTCATTGTTTTCATTTACAAAAATAGATCATCGGATGTGCGTATGTGTCAGGAGATTAATGACTGACACATTGATGGTGGTTTGGAAAACCTGAACACCCCCATGGTTTCCCACTTAATCTACTGAAATGCAAATGTGTGACTGATCAATACCACAGTATATTTACTCCAGCTCTTTTTGCTGATATTGCAACTGCTTGAAACATCAGGGGGTTGGGAAGACCTTTTTTCAGTGCAGATTCGTAAGCTGCAGTGTGGAGATAAAGAAAGGGTTTACTTAAGAACTGCCTGATACATCTGCTCTAGACAACCTCAAAATGACCCATGAACCACAATGTAGTAAAGATGTCAACTGGTAGATGTAAGCACGAAAACAGCTTCCAGGCATTTTTTGATGAAGCAAAAAGAAAACAGTTTTGACATATACACTTTAGCAGTCCTCTTTTTCTTCCTCACCCGCAATGGTACATTAGAACAAGTCATTTACTGAAATACATTCAAGAAAATGACAGCAAGATCAAATAAGTGGTAAATGTTTGTCTCTGTTGTTGTGACAGGGGTACACCGTGTGAGCAAATAGCTAATATTAGATATTTTAAATCAACCATTTAGTTGTTGTTAGTTAGATTTTAATTTTTTTTGTATTGTATTGATGGTTTTTTTTTTTTTTTTTTTATTTGTTTTTTAAATACA
>VUQS01024401.1:0-10285 GCA_015108495.1 Heterochromis multidens | reverse complement strand
GACTCACACTGCACCCGACCCCTACGGCACCTCCTGTGGGTGGTGGGCCTACAGGAGGGTGGTTCCGTGTATGCTCTTCGGGCTGTGCCCGGCCAGGCCCCATGGGCTAAGGCCTGGCCACCAGGCGCTCTCCCTCGAGCACCCTCCCCAGGCCTGGCTCCAGGGCGGGGCCCCGGTAACCCTGTCCCGGGCAGGGTGAACTGTTCCCTTGCTCTTACACTCATAAGGGTCAGTTGAGGTGGTTCAGGCATCTGACGAGGATGCCTCCTGGACGCCTTCTGAGGGAGGTGTTCCGGGCATGTCCCACCGTGAGGAGGCCCCGGGGCAGACCCAGGACACGCTGGAGAGATTATATCTCTCGGCTGGCCTGGGAACGCCTCGGTGTTCCCCCGGATAAGCTAGAGGAGGTGGCCAGGGTGAGGGAGGTCTGGGCTTCTCTGCTTAGGCTGCTGCCCCCGCGACCCGGCCCCAGATAAGCGGAAGAAAATGGATGGATGGATGGATATTTTTTCCACATTTTTATATTGTTATTGTTATATATTTTGAATTTATGGTGTTAAACCGAAGAGCTGCTAATCTATTTTTCATCTTATGGTATCTTATCTTATCTAGTGTAAGGAATAGTAGTTTTTAATGTTAAAAAAAATCCCATAAGCACCTCATTCTTCAACTCTTAGATTAACTAAACCTAACCTTTCTCTATCTTTGTCTTGCAGAAGGTCCATCTCCTCCTCGCAGTCCAGATTTGGAGGCGGCTTCTTCTCGGGGGGTCAGGGACAGTAAGGAGAACAAGGAGTTGTCTCCTAAAATGAGGAGGCGTCGCAGTGTGAAGATCAGCAGCATCGCTCTGGAACCCGCCCAGTGGCAGAATGATGCGCTGCACATCCTCACCTCAGCCCACGACTATCGCAGCATGAATGACTTCCTCATGAAGAAGGTCAGAGGGCAAAGCCTGTGCACACTTACTTTTTTTTTTTTAAAGCTGCTTTTATCATTGACTGTTAACCTAAAAAACCTTTGCTCCTTCAGATTGCTGACCTTGATTCTGAAGATGGTAAAAAGGACACCATGGTGGATGTTGTCTTTAAGAAAGCACTGAAGGAGTTCAGGATCAACATCTTTAACTCGTACTCCACTGCCCTCGCTGTGAGTCCGCAACCCTATTTTTCTGTTTGGTTGCTGTCAGCTCTTTAAAGTATCACATGATCAGGGAGATATTAAAAACAGAGAAGTTGTCACTCAAACTAGATTTACTCTTTCTCTGTCCTTTCTTTTCTTTTTCCTCAAAACCAGATGGATGATGGTAAAAGTATCCGTTACAAGGATCTGTATGCGTTGTTTGAGCACATCCTGGAGAAGACTATGCGTCTAGAGCAGAGAGACTGGAGCGAGTCACCCGTGAAGGTGTGGGTCAACACATTTAAGGTCTTCCTGGATGAATTCATGACAGAGTATAAGCCCACGGAGGGAACCATCGGCAGGGTAAGAAGGTTACAAACTGGATGAATTCATTAAAAGATAACAGGGAAATTATTTTATAGGGTATAACACCATAAAAAATATGGATTGCTATAAAGGTATTTCCCAATCTTAAGACATTACAGGTACTGAAATGACATTACAGGTACATTTTTGTCTTTTTGCTCTTTTCAGGCTCCCAAACGTGAACGCAAGAAGTCAAGGAAGAAGGAAACTGACATTGTGAGTTGGAAAACACTTTTGGGGGAAAAATGAAATAACTTTCATACCATCAGTCATTAAAAATGGATATAGCCTCCAGTTCTGAAAAGGTAACCAGTGCAGGAGTGCATTAAACCAGCTTTCTTTATAATGACCTGCAGGGGGCGACTTCTCTATTTGTAAACAGAAATAAAGTATATATTTTATAGAAGTCTATGGGAAAATGACCCTTATGCACTCTAATTTATGACCTCAATTAAAACTTTCCTAATACATTTATGGTCTATGGTCCAGTGTGGTGGATACCTCCATCTTTTATAGGCAGTCTATTTCATATCTGAGCTGAGCTGACTGGTGGCTCTGCTGCCCCCTGCAGGTGGAGGAACACAACGGCCACATCTTCAAGTCCACTCAGTACAGCATCCCCACCTACTGTGAGTACTGCTCCTCCCTCATCTGGATGATGGACCGAGCCTGCGTCTGCAAACGTAAGAACAACCCAGAGAACACATGCACAAACACACATTTAGAAACTGAAGTCATAAAAAAATGCCTCAGAGGTTTATGTGACTCTGGTTTCTAATTCAATTTCAATTCAATTCAATTCAATTTTGTTAATATAGCGCCAAGTCACAACAACAGTCGCCTCAAGGCGCTTTTTATTGTAAGGTAAAAACCCTACAATAATACAGAAAAACCCCAACAATCAGATGATCCCCTATAAGTAAGCACTTGGCGAGAGTGGGAAGGAAAAACTCCCTTTTAGCAGGAAGAAACCTCCAGCAGAACCAGGCTCAGGGAGGGGCAGCTATCTGCCGTGACCAGTTGGGAGTGAGGGGAGGAAATAAGTGTGAAGGAAAAGCCACAGCAAAAACTTTGAAAATGGACAGAAACAAAACTTTTAAAAATATTTGTAAATGATTAAATGCAGCTAATTTATTTTTCCACGGCAACATTTCACACACAACATGACAGCTTCGACAACCTATATCTACTAACAAGACAAATTTCAGCATGGTGATGGTAAAGTGTTTTAGATTAGGAAGTGCCCAGGAGTCATACTTATCAGATACCCAAACACTTCAACTGGCTTGATTCAATGTGAAGGAGTAGCAGCTCTAGTCTGAGCCCCACCCCGAATGATCAGCCTCCTCACACTATCTCTAAGGGAGAGCTCAGACGACCTTCAGAGGAAGCTAATTTCTGTTGCTTGTATTGGCAAGCCATCCATCCATTTTCTGCTGCTTATCCAATTCAGAGTCACGGGGGAGCTGGACCCTATCCCAGGATAGGGGGTACACCCTGGACAGGTCGCCAGTCAATTGCAGGGCTAAAACTGAGAAACAGACAACGATTCACATATATGGCCAATTTAGTATCACCAGTTAACCTAATGTACATATCTTTGGACTGTTGGAGGAAATCCGGAGAGAGCCCACACAGACATGTGGAGAACACAGAAAGTGGGCAGTGGATTTGAACTTAGGACCTTCTTGCTGTGAGGCGACAATGCCAACTACTGCACCACTGTGCCGTCATAATAAAACTTATGAACAGAATTTGTTTGCCAAAAAGCTGAATCTGTTCATTTGGACGTAGAGTTTTCAGTGGGAGAAACATTGCGTTACCTCCTGGTGACTTCTTCAGTCTCAACTGAAGAGGTGACGAAACGTTTCTCCCACTAAAAACGTTACGTCCAGATGAACAGATTCAGCTTTTTGGGATTCTTTTACCTGGATTATTGAGCATGCATCAAGAGCATTTGTTTGGTTTTTTTTCATTTAACTTTAAATTAAATTTAAAAACTGAGAGTCCACTCAGAGTCCTTCTAGTCCTTTGTAAAATGTTTCTGGTCTTAAATTACAATATGAATTACAGATACAACATGTGCTTTTACAATTAAACTTTTGTATTTGTGTTCAAAACTACAGAGATAAGAGCTACATGTGTAAAATATGTTAATCTTAATGCAAAATCGCAATCAGGGGACACTTTTCAGTACTGTTGCTTTAATTTTTCTATCAGTAGCTATCGGCTGTCTGCTAGTCAGCCTAAAATCAAGCTGTAAAATGTGTAGTTCTGCCCAGGATCACACACACACAAATATACACACCAGCAGCAGATCCTAATGTTCTCCTAACTCACTTACCACAGGCACTCACACTCATGTGTGTAGTTTTTCTTTGCACTCACATGGCACTTCTTACACACACACAAAACTAACACACTTTCCCTGCATGCCTGAGTGTCAGCAAAATTCGATTAAACCTCCCGCTCCTTTCATAAATCTGTCTTCTATCTAGTTACAGAGCTCCATCTGCACTTTCTGAGAGCAGACATCCCATACGAGCTCTCTGCCGCCTCCATGCTTTGCTGAGTCTTTGAGGTCGTGAATGGCTGCAGCATTGACTGCTGCTGTCGTGACTGCGAGGAGGTTGTAGAGATGCCGTCTGTCTGATTTTTGTTTGTTTTGTCTACAGTGTGTCGCTACGCCTGCCACAGGAAGTGCTGCTCCAGAATGACCACAAAGTGCAGTAAAAAGGTAGGTGGAGCTTTTTTGTCTTGATGTTTCTTGTTTTGAAATGACGCAGATTCTCACTGGTGTGCCAATAATGGATATAACAGCACAGTATAATCATTAGCTAAAAAAATCACAAACCACTTGGTTTATTTTGTGGCTTGATATCATCTGAATAAGTTACAGTATGCCTACAGGATTTTGTTCCAGTTTTGCTGAGGATGTAAAATTAAAAATGAAAACTCATTTTCAAGCAAAACATTTATGATACAGTCACTTTCAAATGTATTGTTTTTCTTGGTATTCTGATCTTACAGCTACAGTACAGTAACTTTGCAGAAAGAAACATTATTTTACCTCTTATTAAAAGGAATTCACAAAAACATAATGTCCCCTTGCGCCATCATTACATGCAGATGTTTGCCAGCTGTAAGTAGATATGACGAAGTGAGTTTACTGACTTTATCCTTCATCATCGTGCTGTGTAGACTGCCAGCATAAGTTCCATAGCGTAGACCCAGTTTAATATGCTGCATTTTTGTGCTTGTGTGTTTGTATACAAGTACGACCCAGAGCTGTCATCGCGGCAGTTTGGCGTGGAGTTGTCTCGTCTGACAAGCGAGGAGCGCGCTGTACCCCAGCTAGTGGAGAAGCTCATCAACTACATTGAGATGCACGGCCTCTACACAGAGGGGATCTACAGGAAGTCGGGCTCGACCAATAAGATCAAAGAACTCCGACAGGGTTTGGACACAGGTGAGGCTGACTCAGAAATCAATGAATATAATACAATACAAATATATATTTCAGCATTCCTGTAGGGCATTTAAAAGTCTGAAACATGTCTGAAAATAAAATCTAGGGAAAAAAGGTAAAAATGTCTTATATTTCCCCAAAATTTCTATAGGTATCAAATTTGCAGATGGTATTTTTAAGACCAGAAGAAGTTTCATGTCCCTTTGTTACCAACAGTGATCGAGCACATTTAGTTCCTCACACTCCCCATGTTTGTGTAAATAAAGGAGACTGATAAATCTGAAAACTATTGAGAACTTATTTTCCACAACAATTTTAAAATGTAGTTGTTTTAGCTGACAAGAGACACTAGGCTAATAGCATAATTGCAATTCAGCTCCCAAAGAGATTCACTTTACTGTGTGGCAGAGAAAAGCATCAAACACTGTGTGTTGTAGGGATTATTTCCTGTTTGTATACCCAGTCTGTATACCCAGCTACTAGTTACAGCTTGTTTAAAAAAAAATTATAACTATATACAATATATAAAAACTACTTTTGGCTGCTTATTCACAAGGGGTCACCACAGCAGGTAGCTCCACATGTTTGATTTCACAGATTTTTACACTGGATGCCCTTCCTGATGCAAGCCTAGAGGGATTTGTGTCTCCTCCTGGGAGTAAACTGGGGACCTTTCGCTTGTTAGGCGAATGTGTAAACATTGACATTTATCAGTCTTGATGGATATTTTTTTTTATCTTAAAAAGCATAAATTTAGATTTTTTTAATGGTGCAGGAACCCTGTGTTTCATTTCAAACCATTATTTAACCACAAAGTGAAAGCTAGGCAGCATTAACCTAGCATCTTTAATCTTTGTAAAAAAATTTTTACATTTTATGTAGCTGGCTCTTATTGCCAGTTCATTTATTTATTCATACTGCAGTGGAAGCTTGTGTAAACCAATGCACAGACATTTGAAAGTTTGATGTGTGGGCTTAATGCAGAATTGGAGAAAACAACTGAAACTTTGAGACTGTACTTGTTGGCATCCTAATGAGTTGGTTTTAGAGGTAAAAATGTTTACTGTAATAAAAATGTGGTTTAGTTAGTGGCTAATATCGCTAAGATTGTCTGACACTTCACCCATGAAATTAAATTAAATTCAGTTTTATTTATATAGCACCAAATCACAACAAAAGTCGCTTCAAGGTGCTTTATATCGTAGGAAAGGAAAGTTTTAAGCCTAATCTTAAAAGTAGAGAGGGTGTCTGTCTCCCGAATCCAAACTGGGAGCTGGTTCCACAGAAGAGGGGCCTGAAAGCTGAAGGCTCTGCCTCCCATTCTACTTTTAAATATCCTAGGAACCACAAGTAAGCCAGCAGTCTGAGAGCAAGGTGCTCTATTGGGGTGATATGGTACTATGAGGTCTTGAAGATAATGAGAGAAGGAAGGTCATGTTAATTTGTCTGAACTTATCTTTCAGATGTGAGCAGCGTGAACCTGGATGACTACAATATCCACGTCATAGCCAGTGTACTCAAACAGTGGCTCCGTGACCTGCCAAGCCCTCTCATGACCTTTGAACTCTATGAGGAGTTCCTGAGAGCCATGGGTAAACTCACACTGATGTCCTTTACTGTCTTCCTATTAGTTAGTTTCAGAAAATGCATTTGCCCGAACTCTGTGGTGTGTTTTCACTTTTTCAGGTCAGCCAGACAAGCGGGAGGTGATCCATGGAGTGTATTCAGTAATCGACCAGCTCAGCAGGACACACCTCAGCACACTAGAGCGCCTCATCTTCCATCTGGTCAGGTGAGTGATGATATAAGAATCAATATGAGCAATGCAGCCTCAAGCAAACAGCCTCAGTCTGAAGAAAAAAAAAGGTTTTGTAATAAGATCTGAATTATGTTTTTGACTTTGAGCATCGTGTCTGTGTAGCCAGGCTTTTTCAGGTCAGAGCTGCAATGGTTTCAGGTCCTCTTATTATTTTCCACTAGTTGTCAGACACACTGGATTAGAGCTGTGTTTGGTAGGAATGAGTGTTATGCTCAAGGATCAGCATGAGGATTAAAAGAATTACGTTGTCACAGGATTGCCCTGCAGGAGGAGACGAACAGGATGTCAGCCAACGCCCTCGCCATTGTGTTTGCTCCCTGCGTCCTTCGCTGCCCCGACACCATTGACCCACTGCAGAGTGTCCAAGACATCAGCAAAACCACAGCGTATGTCCACAAACTGGCCAGAAACAACAACCCTGTAGTTTTACAAATGAACACCAGATTGGTATTGTGCTCAAAATAACAGAACAGCACAAGTTTGCAGATCAAAACGGTGTATTTCCTGTTCATTCTTATACATTGTTTCTTTATACTGTTAACCAGTGTTAAGCCTCGAGTCATTGGCAAAACAAACCAGTTGATACTTGCAGTGGTGTTTTGTTTTAAGAGGTGTAACAGGAGCCTCTGTGCCATAATTTAGATTGGCTGCAGGTCAGAGAGTGTGTGCAGTCTCCTGAACAAACAAAGAAAAAGCATTTTACTGCTTAATTTGAACTTGGTCTCGTCTTCTCTTTCTAACAGAACTGTTTACTGAGTGGAGACTTATACATAAAACAGAAACACTGAAAACCTTTTTTTCAGCTCCTAGCTGCTGAGAGCAGGACATGGACAGGATATGAACAACACACCTGACCTGACTCTCAATTAACGTGCTGTTAAAATATGATGTAGACTGGATAGAGAGCAACTTATATTAATAAATCCACGATAAAAAACAACCATAATGAGAGCAGAAACCAAATATTATAAAGTAATTACAGCTGTTAGTATATATTTCAACATAAATATAATTGCCCATAGTACTAAATAGTTTTATTTGCTTATAATCTAAATGGGTCTCTGGTCTGCAGGTGTGTGGAGCTGATCATCAACGAGCAGATGAGCAAGTACAAAGCTCGTCTGAAGGACATCAACAGTCTGGAGTTTGCAGAGAACAAAGCCAAGAGCAGGCTGACCCACATCAGGAAGTCCATGGTAAGGGCAAAGTGCTGAAGATATTGGGATGGAGGCTGAGGTGGTCATTGAGCGAATGTTGTTTTTCTACTTCTTCCTCCCACTCCTCATCAAAATTTATCAGTTTTCAGCTCCACGAGCAGCTGGCATGGTTTTCACCCAGCCATGGCAGGAGTTCATTCCTGTGTGTTTCTTTACATCTGTCATCAACAGTTTTTGCTGTGTTTTTCTTACACATGCAAAAAGTTGACAAAAATATTTGAAGGGGATGCACTTAGAAATATTTCCACATCAGGACACTTGTGTGAATCATTCAGTTGATAGATAAGATATTATTACAGCAGAATCATTCACAACTGAATGATTCTGCTGTAATAATATCTTACAGGGTTTAAATTCTCTGTATCTTTGATCTTGGCTGCAGTTTTTTTCTGACTTACTTAAAGCCACAGAAGACGTTGAAGGATTCTTTGAGAAACATAGGATAATTTATACCAGGGGAAAATAACATCTTTGTTCAAAAGAAGAGTGTAAAGTTTTAAACACCCTAGTAGACTCAAGTACCCGCCAACTGTGAGTATTCAGTAAATGGTAATGTTACAGCCACTATTCATTTAAGGTAATGCATTCAAGTAATGAGCAAGACGGTAAGAAGTTCATTAAGACGACTTTGGATGCTCAAGCTAATCCATAAATTTGATAACAATTAAAAATTGGAGAAACTGAAAATTATTTTTTGACTGTTTTAGCTTTTTTTTCCACAATATAGTTCAGCAGCAAAAAGCAGTTAGTGCCTCATACTAAATACAGTAGTAACATTGTACAGTAACATTGTACAGTTCTTTTACATTATTATTGTACTCCCTAAGGAGCATCATGCTGTGTAATATGTCTTTCTGGCACACATTAATCAGAAAGATGAGCTAACTTTGGCTTCACAGGACAACCAAATTCCTCTAGCAACCAAATGTATCCACACTTCCCAAGTAAGAGTGTTTTTTACTGATTTGCAGGTCTAGCGATAACTTGACTGGATAAAAATTAGCAAGTTAAGGTTATAAATTGTTGATTTTTTTTTTTTTCTTGTATTTAGAGCATGTGTCAAGCACCGGACCTCCATGGTTGTTGTTTTCTGGGCCAAATCTGGTCAGCCAGTCATGGCCTTTAGAAAGACACCCCTTATTCTCTTTAAATCTTTTTGATAGTGATGATGCAGTTTCAGATAGTTCCCATACAGAGCATGAAATTGATGCTGCCCATAGAGATAACTTCCAACCCCTGTCCCTAGTTGGGCTTTTACATACACATAATATATATGATAAAATTGTACAGTTTTCGTTCTCATAAAATCACAATACACCAAGCATAAAAAACTAAAATAAGGACACATTAACTGGTGAGGGATACAGAACTAAAATCAAATACCTATGTTATGTCCTTGTTGAAAAGTGAAAGGTGAAAAGTCATCTTTTCAGGCTGTCACAAAGACTTGAATTCAACCTAATTTGAATCATGAATTCATGTTTACCCACTGAGGGATTTCCTGTTGATTAGAGGTCTAAAAGACAAAGCTGTCAAGGCTAGAATTGAGTTCAGTTTGGTTCATAAGTGAAAGTTTAGTTGATATCTAAATCACACCTAACCACTGTTTCTGAAATGCTGCATTAAGTTTTCTCTAAGATCTTATATTGATCATAGGAAAATCGGACACTGCGTAAAGTCTTCTCCAGAGCATCCCAAAGATTCTCAGTGGGGTTCCATGTATAAAAATGATACCTCGTGTTCCCTAAACCACTGTTTCACAATTTGAGCCTGATGAATCCAGTCGTTCTCATCTTGGAATATACCTGTGCCATCAGGGAAGAAAAAACTCCATTGATGGAAAACCTGTTCATTCAGTATATTTAGGTAATCGGCTGACCTTTTTTTTTTGAGGCACACAACGTTGCTGAACCTAGATCTGACCAACTAAAGCAACCTTAGATCATAACACTGCCCTCACAGGCTTGTATGGTAGGCACTAGGCACGATGGGTGCATCACTTCATCCACCTCTCTTCTTACCCAGATGTATCCATCTCTCTAGAACAGCTTAAAACTGAACTCATCATACCACATGACTTTTTTTCCTTGCCCCAGAGTCCAATCTTTGTGCTCCCTAGCAAATTGAAGCCTTTTTTTACTTATTAGTCTCACTGATAAGTAGTTTTCTGAAGGATACACAGCTGTTTTTCTCTTGAGAAATGATCTTACTTTCACTGTTAAACATAGCCCTGAGTTCTACTGTTGATTTTTTTTTTTTTTTTTTTTTTTTTTTTTTTCCAAAAATTTTTTTTTA
>VUQS01024396.1:0-10083 GCA_015108495.1 Heterochromis multidens | reverse complement strand
TCTCTCTCTTCTACTCTTTCTGTCTCTCTCTCTCTCTCTCTCTTTAAGAGTGGGTGGGCAGGCAGCGTCACATACAGGGAGGAGAGAGAGGGAGTATGTGAGCAAACATCAGAAGAGTACAGACTCCAGAAGCTCGCTCTTTTTCTTTCTTTCACTCTGTCTTTAATTATCTTGGATAAAAAAGGTGCAAAGCTCAGCTCTAGCTGTTAGTTCACACACACACACACACACACACACACACACACACACACACACACGCACGCCATGCTTTCACCAGATGGAGGGGGAGGGTTGCTTCCATAATTTTTGTGGTGTGAAATTGTCTCAGCGTGTGTGAGTCTGAATATGAAACTCCTTTTTGCAGCCAGATCCATCTGTTTTACCACACAGCGCTTCATGTGAACTGGAATCTGTCTGAAATCTCTGGTCATGATGGGGAGAAGGAGGCGGCTGGCCTCACTTATGTAAATTTATGTGAATCTCCTGTTTTCTTTCTTCCAAGGTAACAAGCAGCCCTGTGTCTTAGCAAATTGTTTATTGATCGTGCCTGTGTGTGTCTCGTGTGTGTGTTTGTGTGATCGCTTTGAGGGCCTTGTGAAGGAAATGGACCAATTACAGTCGATGGTGGTCTGGTCATGAAGGACAGCTTTTGAATTGGTTAATGCTTTTGGCCTGTAGCCTCCTGTCAGGGGAAAAAATGCAGTCCACCGATTGTTCGGCACAAACAACTCACACCGCCACTGTTTGTGTGTGTGTGTTTTTTGTTTTTTTTCCCCTGTGTTTCACATTTTTGTGTCTCCTCCAGCGCAACTGCAAATGTGAAAGAAATCACAGTTCATATCAAACACGAGGAAACACGCAGAGCGGCTCCAGCAATGCTGACTGGTAACAGCGTGTGATAAAAACATAAAAGTCTGCACATACCATGCAGATGATTTGGTCTGGTGCTTCATGCTTACACTTTAACACACTAAACACTATGCTAAATAACTGTAGTTGAGCTCAAAATGGAAGAAATTACCATTCTAGGAAGCTTTGTGTTAGATGTGCATTTTATAGCAGGGGGTGCTTTCTAAGGTGTGAGTGTATGGTCATTAGGATGTGAAAAATCAGTGTGTACTTCAGCTTCCATGTGGTGATTTAAGGATTTTGTTAAACATCTTTCCATCAGACTCTTCTGGGTGATTATGCAGTTGCCTTTTAAGCGTACATTTCTTATGTCCTGTTTATTATTTGTTGGTGTTTCTATATTAGAGGTAGGAAATGTCAGCAATCAGATTGCTCCCATGCTGAACTCTCCCTGCATTTCTTATTTATCATGCAAAACAGCCTGCACACTAAATCCATGTTTATTCTTCATTCTGACCCGGACAGCTCTTGTGCTGCTGTAGAAATATTTCAGTGCAGACGGTTTGTAACCTACTTTAGATGTGTTTTTACACCAGGGAGGCAATGCCAGTCAATTTGCATAATTTATCATCACTTGCACAGAAGTCTGGCAGTGACAAAATACCTGGATTGTGGCAGTATTTGTCACTGCAGGGCAACAGAGATGGGGCGCCTGCCTTTGCCTTTGCAGTGATGTTTATGTGTTTGATTACTCAGTAGCAAAATATTGTTAAAGTATTTAAATTTATTTACTTTGTGAGAAGGATGAAGTGAAAATTCTGTATTACAAGTAGTGGAAGATTATGTTATCACAGATTTAACATTTAACTACAGCAACCATTTTAAAAAAGCTTTTAGAAAAGAAGTGGGGCAGGCTAGGAAAGCCCTTTGGTGTGTTAACTAAAGCTAGAGATTTAGATTATCTGTTGAAACCCAGTTGCAGTTGTTTGATAAGATGGTCTTACCAGTATTGCTGCATGGGTCAGAGGTGTGAAGATATGAAAAGCTTCAATAAACAAGGTATTAAAAGCTCTCAAGAAACTACTTAAGGAAAATACAAATGTTGCAAATTGTGCTGTATATGGACATTTAAGCGAGATGTTCAGTTGGAAAATTACCTGTGCAGTTTAGATGATTCTACTTGGTGTTATTTGGCGAGATTCAGATGTGGATCCAGTGGATTTCAAGTACTTACGGGCAGATTTCTTGGTGTCGAATATGTTGCCATTTATGTGCACTCTGTAGCTGCTTAGGAATAAGTTATTTGAATGTACTTATTTTCAGTTGAGACCAAATGTATAAAAGATGGAGAAGTTGTACAATTCTAAATTGTATCTGCATTTGGATGCAGGTAATCTGCTGACATATCCATTTATTTCTTTGTGTGTGAATGACCTCCTGCCTTGCTTGTGTATAGCTTCTCTTTTAGCCCAGAAGGGATCTAATGAGAATAAAAGAACAGAAGGCAGAAAAGAAAAAGAGATCATAATTGATTTAAGGGCTGCAACAAAATGATTATTGCCATTATTGATTACATCCCAGTGTCAAAAATCTAAAGAGATTCAGTTTGAAAAAAACCTGCAAATATTCACACTTTGTCTTTATTGCTTAAAATACATCACCCATAAATCAGTTTGCTTCTGATTTACTTTCACCCAGTCGATTAATTGAATTAATTAATTAAATCTAAATGTGTTAGAATGCAGTAAGTTAAACTGAATAATGAAAAAAAGCTGGGCTGCTGCACCTTTTAAGAAGCAATAATGAGACAAAAAGGTTATAAATTAGAGTATATTACATTAAATATCCTTGGCTGCTGCTGTTTATTTTATTACTCCACGGTTTAGAGTCGGTGGCTAAAATTATTTTTACTCACTTTTTTTCATGTGTGCCTGCTTGTTTGTAGATCTTCCATTTAATAAATCCCTGCTCTTTTGCCCTTAATAACAGACAGAAATAAATAAAAGAGGCTATACTGATTGCAAGTATGTTGATGCAACAGGTTATCTCCCACTTACTCCTCAGAGCTGCTGCTGCTGCTGTAGATGTAAATGAATCATGTAGGCACTGATTGAAGATTCACTTGAACTGAAACACTTTATTCAAACATGTGAGCGCTCTGTTGATTGATGTGGGTGACTGAAATGCTTCTTCTCTTTGCCTCCGTGGAGTAGTTGATCCCAAAACGACAGCTCTGTGCATCTCCGCAGAGATTTTTCTGATCATAAGTGATTAGTTGTATCATCGTTACCGACACTCAATTGGAATTGCAAACGAGGACAAGATGCAACAGAGAGGATTGTGGGAGGTTTGACCTGCTTTCTGCTCTCTTTATTAAAACAGCCTCATTGGGGGCCGTTGTTGTGTCGGTGAGAATCTGTTACTCGCAGCTGTTTCATCTGTTTGTCAAAGTGACAGCTTTGGATGTTTGAAATAAATTTCCCAAAATGCTGCTAGCATGGACTCTCCTTTGCTCTTAAAGGTGGTGAATTATTCATAGAGCCGCTCTAAGAGCTTGTGGTGTAACATGGAGTCACTGACTGCTGTGAAGCTGGCATGGCAACCACTTAAAATGGGGTCTTATGTGAGCTCGGAGCTGTCAATCTCTCACTTTATTCATTATGGAAGTCTGTCTGCTGTAAAGAGTCTGCATGTGTTATTCCCAGTAGATCAAGCTGATCACATGGCAGCAGTATATTTTTGAAATGACTGTGTCAACTTTGATATTGATCACAATTACTTGGGGGGGGGGGGTTGTCTCAATTAATACATGTCAGCAACGGATTACCAATATTAATTTTCCAGTTAAGTCCTTATTTATTCTAAACAAACAAACAAAAAGAACATGACAGTCAACATCCACAAAGGAAAATAAGAAGGGTAAATATATCAAAAACAATGTTCAAATGCACACAGAATCTTCTCAATTAAATGTCCATTAGATCCCCTTTGATATCATTTGTGTAATATTTGGTCTGTTAGTTAAGGATGGTGAACATGGTTATTATTACACCTGTTGAATATCAGTATATTAGCATTTGTATAGTATGGCCTCATACAGCTGCTGGCATGGCTGTAGGCTATTAATATTGCTTTTGCTGATTTTACTTTACATTACAGAGTGTCATGTTTTGGGTAACAAGTCTGAACTTTCTGAATAGAAAGAAACTGCTGAGGTACACACTCACTGGCCACTTTATTAGGTACATCTTGCTAGTACTGGGTTGGACCCCTTTTTACCTTCGAAACTGTCTTAATTCTTTGTGGCATAGATTCTACGAGGTGCTGGAAACATTCCTCAACGATTTTGGTCCATGTTGACATGATAGCATCACACAGTTGCTGCTGATTTGTTGGCTGCACATCCATGATTTGATTCTCCCAAATCACCACATCCCAAAGGTGCCATTTGAGTACAGTGAACTCATTGTCATGTTCAAGAAACCAGATTGTGATGATGTGATCTTTGTGACATGGTGTGTTATCCTGCTAGAAACAGCCATCAGACGATGGGTACACTGTGGTCATAAAGGGGTGCACATGGTCAGCAACAATACTCAGGACTACATCCATGCTTTCATGTTGTTTATGCCAAATTCTGACACTACCATCCAAATGTCACAGCAGAAATCGAGACTCATCAGACCAGGAAACATTTTTCCAAACTTCTACCATCCAGTTTTGGTGAGACCATGCAAATTGTAGCCTCAGTTTCCTGTTCTTAGCTGACAGGAGTGGCACCTGGTGTGGTCTATCTGATTCAAGGTTCAATGTGTTGTGCAGTCAGAGATGCTCTTCTGCATACCTTGGTTATAACAAGTGGTTATTTGAGTTGCTGTTGCCTTCCTCTCGAAGCTCGAAGCCACTCACAGGATAATTTCTCTTTTTCAGACCTTTCTCTGTACACCCTAGAGATGGTTGTGTGGTAAAATCCCAGTAGATCAGCAGTTTCTGAATATTCAGAAACCATGCCATGTTCAAAGTCACTTAAATCACTTTTCTTCCCCTTTCTGATGCTTGGTTTGAACTTCAGCAGGTCATCTTCACCATGTCTACATGTATAAATGCACTGAGTAGCTGCCATATGATTGGCTTATTAGATAATTGCTTTAAAAAGCAATTGAACAAAGTGTCCAGTGAGTGTAGGACAAGAAAAGGAACATAGACCTAGTCAGGAAGAGGCTCAGATTCATCCAAGCTGCTAAAAAGTTTACTTCCACATCCCCATGTTCTACAACACAATTCAAACACTCTTAATACATTTTTATGTGGCTTATTTCATTAAAAATGTTCAGAGCACTGATGGACGTCAGGATTCATTCAGAGGCTTTATTACCAGCATGTCCACTGTATAGATCGGATGTGCAGAACAATATTTGCTGTCACATCCTGACTGATCCCTTTAACTAAGTTACCACTGCTGTGCCACATGCGTAAATGAGCACATCACTCTCAATTTAAAGGCGCACTTATTGTTTCTGCTGCTGGGTGATCCTTTAGGTATTGAAGTCAGAGGAAAATTTTGCACATAGCCAGCTGTGGGCAACACACAGGAAGTCAGTGAGTTTAATGTTTCTACAAAATCCCAGCTGAATTTTAGTGATCCCTGAATAACATCAGTGCAAGATTATAGGAAATAAAAGAAAAACTGTCTGCAATTTTCTTTATGGATCAAGCAACAACCTCAGAGGCAGGAAAGTCTAGCAAAGTCAGTCAGTCAGTCCACATAGACACCCATTATAAAATGCTCAAATTCAGCCAGGATAATAACATATTTACAGCATAGTACAAAAGCAGCCTTCATGCCTTCATAACAACATTAAGAGGGGTGATTTTATTTTTATTAACTCATCCATTTGGATACTGACAAGGCTGTTTTGATTGACACGTCCTGGCACAGGGAGCAGCCTGTCAGGCCTCACCTTGACTAATTGGAGCCACTGAACTGGACTTCTATACTGTGTTTGTGCTGTTGGTGCCTTTTGGAGCATTTTAATGGAATTTTCTGATAAACACACGGCTTGCTGTGCAGTACAGTCTGCTCAAGAGGTCTGTGCTCCAGTTTTGGTGATTGAAATTTTAGTACTTTGTTAGTCTGTTAGTTAGAACTAATTAGCAAATTTGTGTTTTTGTGTGTTGCACCCCTAGCTGATAACTCAGCACTTGACCCGCTTGTCTAAATATGGTGAATTCTGGCTCTAAAAATTCATCATAGCGGCCAAAACACTAACATGGAAGTTTCAAAATCCAGAGCCTAGAAACCATAAACTGTACATAAAGGATGGATGTAGCAACCATGACATCACTCTTTGTTTTTAGCTCTTTAAAACCAGACTTCTCAAGCGCAGGGCGAATCTGACTCTGAAACCAAGGGACACTGGCTAACGCTTTGTCAATCATAAGTCAATAGCTGATGAGCATACTCTGTTTTATCCACCTTTCTGGATAATAATGACCATAATTTACAAAATAAACATCATGTTCTATTCTGTATGACTTTAAACCACTGAAAGTCATCGACAAAGTCATGAGGAAAGTGTTTACTGAGGTCACAGGTCCAGGGAGCCAAGAAGAGTCGCCCTCTGCTGGAGATTAAAAGAATCCAGGATAAAGGCAATTATGCATTGGATTCAGTTTTCTGACCCATTCATCTTTGATATACAGCCTATAACCTTTATGGAAACTGCTCCGCTCATTGCTAAAAATAACTTTACTCACCTGTAACACCTTCATGGCCTGTATGCATCATTTAAAGTTCAGGTGTTTTTGCACAAAGACTGTCCTGGGAGGTTGAAAAACAGCAAATAGTAGACGAAAGCTCCATTTACAGGTTAAAGTGAACATATTTCATTTTATGCTGTATACTGGAGGGGATCTTCTCAGGAGTAGGGGACCATGACCCCCTCCCCTGTACAGGCACACAGGTGAGATTTGTAATAAATGTTTAATACACTGGCTTATAGTTCAGCCAGTCTAATATTAAAATCCACCCTGTTTTTGTACCTTTGTAAAACTCTCAGTGCACTGTTTTGCCCATGAGATTTTAAGGTGAGAAACTGACTCACTTACACCAGACCAGTCCACTCATAATTAAATCGCCCGGCACTCCTCTCTGTATTTACGGCACTTCATAGCCTACTTGTTGCATATGGATGTTGCTAATCAACCTTAAAATCAAAATGAGTGGGTTGAGTACAGGTACAAACGTCAGAAAATCACTTCAAAGTTAACGAATGGAATCATTACATTTCCTTAATGAAGCAGCCTCTGGGCTTGGCAGAGATGAGCTCTAATGGGAAATTATATTTGGAGATCCAATCAGTGACTTTGCCTCCATCACATCCTCACCCCCCCCAAACTCATTGCTTCCCTGTCATTGTGTGTAGACAAGCCTGTCACAGCTGTGTCTATGTATGTGTGTGGTGTGTGTGTACTGAGGTATATGTAAGATAAAGACGTCTATTTCCCCATTTCTGTTGCATTTTATAGCTGATAAAGTATCAAAATTTGATGATGTCCAAAAGCGGGATGCATAACATTCATTTAAATTTCATGACCCAAACAGTGTTTTTAAACAAAAACATTAAAATTCCTACACTTTAATCTAAGTTGTAAAGCTCTGTGTCCACATATTTTAGTTGTATAACTTTCAGTAATAATCATTATTATTCCACATGAAGTCAACCAATCTGACCCCCTCAGAATCAGCTTTTTTTTGTACAGTAGCTTTAGTATATTTAAAGAAGCTGTGCAAAATTTAACCTTCATATTATTACTATTTTCTGTGTTCCAGGCTGTCAGAGTACAAAGGAGTGGGTCAAAATTATGCACATTTTAATTCACGTTTTTCATTGTTTTTCAAGCATTTTAGAGTCCTCATAACTCTAAGTACAGAAACAATACATTTAATCTCTGCTACAAAATCTATTTTACCAACTCCGGGTGTCACAGTCTATTCACAATTCACTATGAATTTTTTTTCTATAACCAACTACATCAATATGATTGGATATATCATAGTTTCAGTAGGAAAAACTGCACAAATTTAATGTCTATGATGTAGAGTAAAAAAAACAAGCATTGGTATCCTGGATTTTTGATCTGTTTTCTGATAATTCACTGGAGAAAGCATTTTGGGTAAAGCTTTAAGGATCAAATCAAATGTGGGGTGGGTGGCTGGTCAAAACAAGTTGTTTTTACCTACATTTTGATACCGAGCTCGTCTTCTAGCCACGATTCCTTCAGTTTTGAAACTATTTGCTAATATAGTCATATTTTAGAACTTGTAAGTTGTGGCCACGAGATGGACAAACAACATATATGTTGGTCACATATTCTATAGTCTCTATATATGTGTTCTATACGTTCACCTATATATATATATATAGGTGAGGGTGGGAATGTAGATCGAACAGTGAATCAGCAGCTTAGCCTTAACACTCTGTCTTCACCTCTAGTTTGGCAACAACAAGATTTTTTTTTCTAAATCCTGGACAGAGAGGCCTAGACAGAAGCACTCCCTGTTTAAATATCAATACTTTGGTCAGAGTTAATAGAGTTTCACCACTTCTGTGGCACTGTCAAGGTTCTGCAACAAAGGCCAAAGCAGCAGTCATTATGTGCAGAGCAGTGACTTTTTATAGCACCGTATTATTAACTCATCACATATAAATCATCATCAAGTGTGAAGTCAGAAGGTTAATCGTATAATAATGTACTTTTCTCAAACACCAGAAGAGCTTCACAATAAATTATAACAAACTTATAAGTTGGAAAAAATTATCCCTACATCAGTAACTAGAACCGTGTTTCTAAAAAAGTAGAGTACAATAATTTGCAAATCCTTGATACAAAAACAAGATACATCAGTGAGGTTGGTATCAGATGTACACAAACTCATGATGGTGTAAATAATTGTTTTAAGTCAGAAAGGGCATAGGTAGAAGTTTAACCCTTATCAACCTACCCCTTATGTAAAAAGGAACAAAAAAATACAATCTAAACTTTATACAGGCTGCCTACAATCTCATTAGTGATAGATATGTGCACATAACAGGAATAATGGACAATAGTAATAACCAGCTAAGCAGAGTGAGAACTCAACAGAACAGAAAAGCCAAAAGACTGATTTACCAAGTCAAATCATCCTCACATTCACATAGTTTTTTGTTTTTATACAGTTGTGTGAACTTATGCAGTTCATTTCCTTTCCACAGTGTTGGCTGTAACACTGTAAGATTTACTATTAGTTCTTACAGCTGGTTCCTTAAACATGTAGTTTCCTCTCAGTGCATGGTGTTTTGCCTGACTTATTTGCATCTTACACAAGATCCAAACTTACTTAAAAACATGGTTCCAATTGAAGTTGTAATTTTGTCTTTGCACTTCTGATGTGCATTTATTGATGATGGAGTCAAGAAGTGTACAAATGAATTTTGGATGCAAAAATTAAATAAGCCACAGTTAACTGAGCAAAATAAGTAAGGAAGTGAATGTTTCAGGAGGAAAATGATCAAAGAAAACCAACACCTGCTGAAAAACAAAATGATCAGGAGAAATCAAAGTCTAAATCCTTCCAGAGACCAATAATGTCAGCTTGTTGATGCCCTGGAGAGGATGAACTGAGAGCTTTGCTGCTGAAACGCTGGGGAAAATTTCACCTCAAGTATCATAGAAACAGACTTGTTAAATATATATAAAAGCTCTCAAGCAGTTCTTTAAGATCAAAAATAGCAAACGGAAAACAAAATCATGATGTTTAGTGGTCCAGACATATTATTGTATATTGATAATTTTATTTATTTTTATGGAATATCTTAAAAGATATACTGTTTGTGCTCAAACACCTTTTTGGACTGCATTAAAGTTTCCTGTTTTAACAGTCCCAAAAAGTTGAATCTGTTCATCTGGACGTGGCGTTTTTTAGTGGGAGAAACGTTTCGTTTACCAACTGGTAACTTCTTCAGTCTCAGCTGACTGCAGAATTCCCCAGCCTTATAAACAGTACATTTGCATAATGACAGAAACCAGCACCACTGACTAACAATGGGCCATTTGGTCAGTTTCATGATCAATAGTATGCAAATTGTCATGACCATTGATCAATGGCCATGAGTACCATTCACAGAGATTGGGGAATGGCTGCGATCACAGCATTGTAAGATGGTGACAGATGTACCCTTAGGCCCCCTCCTC
>VUQS01024395.1:0-10161 GCA_015108495.1 Heterochromis multidens | reverse complement strand
TCAACACACACAAAAAAAAAAAAAAAAAAAAAAAAACAGGGTGGCAAATGAGGGGAGAGAGCATTAGCAGCAACGAGGAGAGAGACGTGACGTGTGTGTCAAAACATGAGCTCTGATGAAATTCAGAAAGAGGGATGGTCGATCCTCCCTCCCTGTTGAGATATCGCAGCCGCTGCACTTTGCATCAACTTCTGCAGGCAAAGCGCTTTAGCTGCAGAGGCTGGATGTATGGATCAAAATAGGATTAGCAGTCTCTGACAGTACAAAGTTAGAAGCCTGAAGTTGGACTGTTTTTGAAGCTTTGAGCAAAAGTTTTGTCTTGCAAATTTGCTGTAGGATAGCTGATATATTGCAGAAAATGGACTGCTGAAAGCACAGCACAGGTCAGTTCATATCAACACAGAATCGTGATGTAAACAGTATTTGAGAGATGTGAGTCATAACTGACCTGTGCATTTCTTTTATGGATTGAGACATGGGTTGGGAGAATAAATAGAAACAGAAAGAGATGAGGAAACTTTGCAGAAACAAAAGAAACCAGAGGAAGCCGTGTTACTTTGTAATTGTTTGATTTGCTGAGGAGTGTAAATATTTGACGCTCGTGTTATTGATTTGTTCCGAGTTTGCCTGCACATTCACAGTGTAGATACATGAAGTTTTAAAGTGCAATTTCATCACCTGCTTTCACATTCAGAATATAATGTTTATAAAATCACTGTTTGCTAGATTAGGTCGATATGAATAAACAAGCATGTTTTTCAGTGTTGCAGAATTGAAAAGACTCCATGCTCATAAAGTGAAACAAATTTGCAAGCGTTTTCATTTATTGAGGTATTTTTTAAAGTAAGCTGAGGATTTTGATCCTCTTAAAGCAGAAATAATCAGAGAGCGTTTCTTAAGATGCCACTCACATTCTGTCTGTCTCCTGTCAGGTGAGCAAACTCCACCATCTCGTTGCCAAACTGGCTGAAAATCTGTACAAACTCCTGGAAGGTGCTGACTCTTTCCAGATGGTCGAGGGTTACCAGAACCTGAAAGCAGGGAGAACATCAGAATAGTATGGAAAATGGTCACATAGTTTGGGATCATAGGCAGTATAAAACCTGGACGTTGATTTCAGGTTAGAAAAATGAAGCCCATGCAGAAATGAGGATGCTGATAGGTTTGGGAGACACATTTTGGATCCGTGACAATCATGGTGACAATTTAGGATCAAATAAATAAGGCCTCAGTCACACAGGCCTAGAGACTGGTCTGCAACCATCTGGCAACCACCAGTTGTGAGGGAAAGATGAATATTCCCTGACTGGTCATGAGTGGTTGCTGGAGGTTGATGGCTGTCGCAGGGAAAATGATTGCCAAAGCCCTAGTCATGCAGGTCTACAGTCTGGTCAATGACTCCCTGGCAACCACCTGTCACTAGGGGAAAAAGTGTATTCCCCAACCAGTTGGCAAAAACCTCCTTGTGATTACTTTGGTCACTAGCATATTACTGTGGAAGTGATGCACTTGTCTACAAACACTGTCCAGCTACTCTCCGAGCTATAGTCAAACTTCAGCCAACTAGTTTCAAAAGTTTTACTTTGAAGATTAACCTTCTCCATTTCCGATGTGTTTCGCACTTTTTCAAGCTTTACTACAGCTCAGCTAATAGTGAGTACTCGGAGACAAACATGAAAAATGGACAACGTCATGGTAGCTACGTCCATCTTTTATACTGTATCTTTGTGATCTTCTAGTTCTTTTATAATGTAACAGTTTTGTTGAAGCCGGAGAATATTAGCCAAAAGGCTAAAAACATCATTTGCCATACTTATATACCAAGAGTGAATACTTGCTTTCTTATTTCTGTCATCCCAGTGCTGCCATTTGATTTATCAATAGTTCAATGTGACAGAATTATATTAGTGATATTTTACTTTATTTATTAGTATTGCATGTATGCCAGTCACTGAGGGTATGCTAGCATACAGGGCATAAGCACAGCAGATTTTATCCATGCCATGTAAAGAGGAGGAAGAGATAATTGTGTTTGCCAATAATGGAGAACAGGGGGCTGTCGACTGTCTGTCGAAACAAGGCTAACCAGTCATGATTAGGGCCCCTGTTTCCATTCTTGGCTCACTCTACGGCTACATCCATATCACATTGTCTGGCTAAGAGCATAGCCAGGTACGACAGAGAGAGACAGTCTCTGGCTCTGCGTTTTTATGTGGTCGCTAAATGTGCTGCTTCCCTTCAATTACCTCCAGAGTACTTCTTCAGAGAGCCAGTGCTTATCTGTCAGGACATAAAGGACTCAGGATGAAGTTTGCGTGTGTGTGTGTGTGTGTGGATCAGAACGCGGAAGACAAACAAAGCAAGAGAGCGTATTCATGTGGTTATATGGCTATGGTTATGACTCACCTTGTTGCGTGATGTGATTATCTGTTTGATGACGATGCGGTCAGCCAGGACCAGGACTTTGGTGACTGAAGAGAGGAGCAATCGAGCAGCCTTCACCATCGCTGTCCTATCACTGAACACTGTGACACGTCCATCCAACTGGGATGGCAGGGCTGAGGCAACATCTGTCAGCTGGGCTATGGCATCACCTGTAGGAGAGAAGGGCACTGCCTGGTTCAGTGATGGAGGTAGAACATTAAACCGTCTGAGATGATACACTGTTTGACATTACTTCAAATGCCGATAAAGATGCATGTTATATTAATGGTTAGGGGTGGGTTTTTTTTTTTTCCATTCTCATCCAAAAATGCCCAATTTCTGAGAATACTGCATGTTTTGTTTTTGGTTTTTTTGGGGTTTTTTTTTTTTAAATTGTACTAAATTTAATCACTGAGATCAAACATAGCTTTACACATGAAAACAAAATATAGCTTTTTTTTTTTTTACCTTAAGTAGAGACATTTGTTCTTTATAAGCTTGTGAATATTTTAATTATACCAACAGAGGTTTTTTTTGCCATCCACCATCTGTTTTCCTGTATTGTTTGCATATCTAGCCAAATATGTGAGCTGGAAACAAACAAAAAAGAACTACGGGTTATTTTGAAATGATCTATCCTTTTAATGTGTTTATGTTATGTAATGTGTGTTACATGAAGTCCAGTACTAGTTGGGCTATATCCAGTAGGGACTTTTTTGGACTTTTTAACTCTGTTTATAAAAACAGACAGTCAGATTGGGCAGTTGAAAGGTCAAGTCACACAGCCCAAAAGCTCACTTTGAAGAGGCCATGGAAACTTGGTTGGCCCTGAACACTTTCTGACTTGGTGTCAGGCGATCCAAAAAGGATCTTATCCTATTTGTGGAGTCAGGCCCAGAACATGCTGCAGGGTTTACATATCCCATCTGGCCTGGAAGTACTCTCAGAAAGATTTGCAGGATGTGGCAGGAAGAAACACCTCTAGGGCCACTTTGCGTTGCCTTCTGTCACTGAGATCTGGACCCAGATAGGAGGAAGAAATTGGACGGATGGACAGTCAATTGATCATGGCCTTTTAGTTTTTAAACTTTGTCATGTTCCTCCAGTGTGCCACTCTTCACCTCTGGCAGTAGAGACTTGGACAGAATGGAACTTAGCACATAAGTATATCTGCTATTACAACCCTGCCCCATCTTAACTGATATCCTTTTGGTGTGACTTGTTTCACAGGTAAAAAAGTAGTTAGTTCAGACAATACTATGATATAATGTTCCTTTAATTCACCACTCTTCATCTCTGGGAGTACACTTCATCCTGGATAGGATGAAACACAAAAGTACTCAGCTCACCACAATGGTACAACAGCTTTCTGGGAACTATTTCTAGGGTAGAAAATTCAGGCCCTGTGTATATTTAATTCACACATACACAGAAGATACACATAAATGTTTTTTCCTCTTTTAAATAACTCATCTCACTAATAAGTGAAGGAACCAGTGGAAGAACTGACTTCACTGCAGCCTATGGTTCAGTAAGTATTATCATTTTTCAGTCTACATACATCAGACTTGATGTACCCAACTTTATTACACAGTTACCAAATGTGGTGTGCAATCAACTTAAAAGATTGTTAAAATCTCACACTCTGTGGACTCCCTTAGACGGTCAGACAACTATTTAGTCAGATACTGCTAACAACATAACAATGACTCACAGCAGTGTTTCTCTCTGGCTGGGCAGCTGGTCTGTGATTATGAGAAAGCTGCAAGTAGCTATACCAGAGGTCAAGCAATCAGCCAGTTCCGAATGGGTACACTTTGGAACAGGCTCTGCACTAGTACTACCCCCAAAAGGGAAGAATGTAGAGTTATACAGAGTAGGCTGAAAACCCATTACCAAAATACCCTCTATCAAGAAGAAAATGTACAAAGTTAAGAAATCCCAGCAAGAGTTCAGAGTTCAGACAGGAAAAGGAAGGGGATAGGTCACTATCAAGTGCTGCAGCTTAGCTGTCTATTATGTTTGGCTGGTCCTTTAAAAGAAGCTCCACTGAGGAACTGATTGCATCCGACAGGCTGCTTTTCAGTGCCAGCTCTGCTAACCAGTTAAAACATTTGAGGCCTGGCTCACAAAGAATGCTGCACAACCCCCCATGACCACTACCAGGGTGGATAACAGAGGCCTGATCCAACTCTCTCCTCTCCATTAGCAGAATATAAATTGTACTCAGCACAGATTTTCATAATCTTGAGTTTAAAACAAACCTATCCCACTGAGCCTTTACTTGTCAAATCTAATTTGTATGTTCTGTTCATGTAAGAAACTGTTTTGTCCTACATGAAAAATTATGTGTCGGGTGTAATGCTTTTTTTCCTGAATGATTGATTTATTATTCATAAGTGAAGACCTGAAGGTCTAAGCTGTGGTGTGCTGTTATAATGCTTGTAGCCAGGCAGTGTATGTTGTCCAACTCTACGGATGGAAATGGATCGGTCAGATTGCATTCAGAATTTTGCATGGTACAATTCTCAACTATATAACCACTTTCTAAATTAATGTGTATCCCACCATCTCAGCTGTACTGTATCTAGTGCAGCCTTAGAGAGCAGCCAACATTGCTGTACTTGTGTTTCTGTGTCATTCATATATCACATATGCTGCTTAGATGAAACATTTTGATTGTTTATTTTTTTAGCAAACTTATTATTCTCGCTGCATCTATAGTTTATCTTGATCCCAGCTACCCTTCTTTGACATCTTTGGAAGAAAGGGAAAGGCAGAAAGCATGAAAATGTGAGAATGACACTAAGAAACTGAGTGAAACTGACAGAGAAAGAGATCCAGCACAGATTGCCTTCACTGACCTGCCTCATTGGATCTCTGTGACGCTCCGATGATGGGTAACATCTAATTAAACTAGTGCTTTCAGCCTGCTTTTATTTCATTCATTACAGCACACACAAGGCTGAAGCCTGCCTGATTAAACTCTCCCTGCGGCTAGGTATTAGAGAAATGTCAATCCTTCACTAACTAGCCCCTCTTTCTCCCAGAGACTTTAAAAAAAAAATCTAAAAAAGGTTTTCTTTATCATCCCTCAAGATGTCTCCATTATTTTTTAAAAATAGTCAGAGACTAGACAAAAAAAGTTTTTTAATCAGGGAACAATTGTACAGTGTCTGTCAGTAAAAGTGTGAGGGAAAACTGTGAAAACACCTCCCTAAGAGGAAAGCAAGAACTGGAATAAATTAGTCACAGTGGGCAAGCAACACACACTCAGACACGCACACACACAGGTGCACACATATACTTTACTTGGTTTCACCTATGCGCACGCAGGTTCACACACACATTTTCTCATCAGTCTATTCTCCTCCTCCCACCAGTGCTCTCTTTGTTTGAGTTTTAGCCGTCTTTACAAATCAGCACTGTGAGAGGATTAAAGCTATACAAGCTGGTTCCCACAACATAAACCTATTATCACGGTGTTGAGGCTAAATTCTTATCCGCTGTGATATTGTTTCCGGTTTGCTCTGCAGAAGGCTAAATGAGGTCCTTGTTTTGTCTGATAAGATTGGGAGTTGGCAGATATGAAGAAAAGTTACACTTGCTAGTGATAACAACTATCTAAACTAAGAGTTGTAAGAACATATGGACTGACAGGAAGCCACAGAGTGCATATTTTTAGACAGGATCTTAGAGGCAAGACAAAGGAAAGTGTTTAAAACAGTGAGAAAAGCAAATGTCTCACAAAAACATCACCTCATCTTTCCCATCTTCAGTCAATGCCAACAGTTCCCTTAGAGTGATCCACCCTTTCTTGTCTTTTAACACTGGTACCTACTTTTTTGACCCCTCCAAAAATTCTCAGCATCTCTTTGTTGTTCTCAGCTTTTCTTTTCTTTTTTTTTTTTGTTTGACAGTTCGCAAAAGAAATTTGTCACTTCCATCTGTAGAAGTAATTTTGTAACTGGCAGTATGGCTCTGTTCTGGGACTTTCCCACTGGTCTATGTACATACATAAAAAAAGTCTGAGGTGGAAGAGCAACAACAACAAGACCCCAGGTACAGAACAGGCTTCAGTGTCAACAGATGTGTTATTCGTTTATGGCTCAGTCACAGTAAAGTAAAAATACAACGGCAACCTCCTTGCAACAAAGGAGACCAACTAGTCGCCCAGAGGTTGAGCATGCAACACCCTAAACCTCTGGGCAACCACATTCGATTGCAAGGAGACTGCACAGGTTGCCTGGTGGATGCCAATCTGTCGCCAAACAATCACAGTCCAAATCAGACTGACTGCAATCACTGTCGGACAGACTGGCAAAGGTTTGAAATTGAATGCCATCTAACGTATTAATTCAGACAGATTGCCAACACGTTGCAATCAATCTGAGTCAGTCTGCACTGATGAGCACAACTCATCGACAACACATCTCTTTGCAATAGGGTACTCGACTCAACTGGTAGCCAACTGTTTGTATTCTAGTTATATTCCTATATAAAAGCATGGTTGTAGAGTGCCTACATCAGGAACTATGTCACTATTTGTGCAGAAATTTCTGAATTTCTGTTTCAGATCTGTGAGGTTCTGGCAGGACTCTGAATGTAAGTAAATGTGAATTTCTGTGTATTTAGACGGCAACAGATTTGCAACAGACAGTAACCATTTCAAAGGCAAAGAGATCACAAGTTCATTGCACAGTCACAATAATTTTGGTCGTGCAACAGTCTCCAACCGCTGTCCTTCATAGTGTGACTGTAGCATAAGCCAGACACGGTATGAAAAGAAGAAGGTGGGCTGCAAAGCAACTTGCAGCTTATCAGCAATGAAATGCAGGCTAAAGCAGGTTTAAATAGCACACATATGAAATTTGCTGAAAAGATGCATAGAAGCATATCAGCAGAGCTGACATGTTCTGGCACTAATATTAGCTGTTATCAACTGAAGTACATCGATTGCATGCTGAGATTGACTGATGCTATGCTCAGTTTTTACACCCGATATGTCATTCATTCATCCAAACAAATCTGCTCCAATCTGCTCAGGGTTATGAAGAAATGGATTGCACTGCATACCAAGAGAGAGGGCAACTATTACATGAGCAGGTCAAGTCCATGACCTAATGAGCATGTGTTAGAACTAGGGCTGCAATCATCTGAGATTTTCAGTATGATAACTTTATCAGGAAAAATCCCATTTTAGGGTATCTAGTATTACATAAACACTACTACCACTACCATTCCTACAACTACTACCACTACTACTACTACCATATTATATTATAATATTATTATTACAATAATAATAATAATAATAATAATGATAATAATCTTACTATAATGATTGTAGCGTAAGTTTGTATGTCTGTTCCCTAACTCCTCCTAAAACCGTTAATCAATCTGGATAAAACTTATATAAACTGCAGAGGGTACCAGGATTATCAACATCTATATAGCTTTTTATAATTATTATTATAATACTCAGAGCGTTACAAATTATATATTTTATTATTTTATTATTGATTAGCTGATCTCAAAACAAATGGCAAGGTTACGCCTATATTACGTATACGTGTACATTGTTGTTGTTAATAAATTTTCCTAAATAATTTTTAGTGCAGTGGCACTTTTGGGGGTCACTGGAATGTGTTGTCACGCATATCTGTAAATAAGTTTTCAAACAGTGACACTAATAGTACCTGTAATTGATTACTTTGTCTGTTGGTGTTCATGAACAGCTGTTTTGCCATCTCACTAGATACAGTGATATAATGAACATGAAAAGAATAACATGATAAATTAAAGTACATGTCTGTGTTTTCATACATGAGCAAAGCAAACAAGCACTGCAGGCCTGGCAAAAACCACCCATAACAACAATAAAAACAACAATTACTAAAACTAATACTAATAACAATAATATCATCATCATCAGCTGCTTTGGTTGAATACACCCTTAATTAGATTAATTAATTAAAGCAAGCATAAAACATCTCCCTTTTGAAAATAACTAAAATAAATAAGGAAACTACATATTTGATCACTGAACAAAATAACTTGAGTTAAAAAGAACCAGGACCTTCAAAAAAGTTATCGTTCTTTAAGAAAGACAGAATCACTCTAACTGCATGTGCATGTGTGTGGCTTAAGTTGACAAGTCAGACAAGCAGTTGATGGGGAAAGAAGAGTCTTTCAAACTGTTCTTCAATACCATGACTAAGCTAATGGACAAATTATGTGATAAACTATCATGCCATGGTATATAACTACAACCCTATCTAGAACAGATAGAAAAATGTAGAAATACAGCCATGGAGAGAACTCCACACAGAAAGGTTCAGATAATTTAAACCAATGAAAAAAAATTACTGGTTCTTCTCACAGGTTTACAAATATTTATCTGCATAACAAAGAAACTATCCATTTCTGTATGAGGTGCTGAATATCAACTCTTTTAATCTCACCAACCGCCTGCTGCATAAAGTCTTCAATTGCCTTCTATCAGAATCCATTATGCAGTGCTTTCCAAGCCCACATAGACACATTAATTCCCTCACTCTACACAGCACCCTTGGGTGCAGCAGCACTTTTTCAGATTTTACTTCCAACCTAATAACAGCAATGTCTTTAGAGCACTCTGGAGATCCTCTGGTGTAATGCTGTTTGACAGCCAGGCTGTTCAGACTAATCGAAATTTGCTCAAATTTGATAACACTGAAGCCTGAAGGTGATGCCCGATGCTTTATGAAACTGTCGTAGTTTGTCTTAGCAAAACACTGATGAGAAGCCAGCAGCTTATTGGATAACCAGGTCAATACACCCTCAGTGGAAAAACTCTGAGCATCATAAAGCTATGACCAGGTTTAGTATGGGAAAATACAGGATCCATTATAAAGAACCCTTTAGGATAAAGAACACTCACTTCTTTCTTCCAACACATTAAGATAAGTGAAACCTAGAAAACAAACACTTCGTTATGTTACGTTAAATTGCAGCAGTTCAGTGAAATGTCAAGTAAAAATGAGGTCCAACCAAAGATGCTTACCTGCTCTGCGAGCTTCGAAGCAGGCTTGACCCATCTCATCCTTCAGCTCCTGGTTCTCTGTGGCGATGGCCTCCCCGACTGCTACAAAACGCCCCACTGCTACACTCACTGCCTGACCCACCCTATGTATAGCTGCCAGGGTGCGCTCTGACTTCTTTGGCTTGTCTTTATGGTTGATCAGAGTGGTGATCTGCAGGAATGTGTGGAGACAAACAGGAAAGTAGGATAGCCTTGTTAGAAAACAAATTCAGCTGTAATTTTTGTGCTTTTATTTAAAAACAGAAAAAAGGGGGTAAATCACTGCAAAACTGCAGGCAATGAAGCAGAACTTGCTTTGAGCAACTGGCTACCTGACGACTGAATATCAGGATGGATTCCAAATTTATTGAGGTTATAATATAGTATATCCTATACTGTACATCATTAGTTATCTACAGTTGTGCTCATAAGTTTACATACTCTGGCAGAATTTGGGATTTTTTTTTTTTGGCCATTTTTCAGAGAATATGAATGATAATACAAAAACTTTTCTTTCACTCATGGTTAGTGGTTGGGTGAAGCCATTTATTATCAAACAATTGTGTTTGTCCTTTTTAAATCATAATGACAACAGAAACTATCCAAATGACCCTGATCAAAAGTTTACATACCCTGGAAGTTTGGGCATGATAACATACACACAAGTTGACACA